>ML682046.1:106808-222559 GCA_007922195.1 Podocnemis expansa
TTGTGAACTTGCTATTTCGTTTCCCGCTTTTTAGCCTATTTCGAAATGACTTTCTGCTAATTCGAATTAAGTCATTTCGAAATAAGGCGTTATTTCGAAACAAGTTGTTTCGACACAACGTGTTTCAAAATAACCGTGTGTGTGAATACAGCCTTAGTCTTAAAGTGCCACACAACTGCTTGTTGTTTTTTTACTGGACTAGACTAACACCGCTATCCCTTTTGGTTCAAATGACACAGAGGATACTGAAGTACTATAGCAGGGTTGGTGACAGTTGGACCGACACAAACTCCATGATGTGCTGATCTGGTAGATCTTGCTTGCAAGGTCCCCTAAATAATCCAGCAGATGAGACCTACAGGCTCCCTCCCTTTTCACAGATATCACTGAGTCCCTGTCATGGTACAGGCAGCTGTTCTTGCAGCTTGCCTGGCAAGTTGTATAGTTCCCGGAGAGCATAAGCAATGGTGAAACAGGCTAAGAAGCTGGTATTTGGCAGTTTCTCAAAGAGACAATATTAAGGGAAGAAGACAAACTTTTTCAAAGTGCAGGAAGGATGGAAAGTATGGCAAAACACCACCCTGGCTGAACCAGGATATTTTCAAGCATCAAAAATGAAGCAAGAGTCCAACAAAAAGTGATGCTTGGACAAATCACAAAGGGTGGCTATAAACAAATAACACAATTATGTAGGGGGAAAAAATCAAAAAGACCAAGGCACAAACTGAGATCAAACTAGCTGAAGGCATAAAGGGTAACAACCGCCACCCCCTTTAAAATCATTAGAAATAAGAGAAAGACCAAGGGCAGTGTAGGTCCATTGCTCAACAAAGAGGAAAAAACAATTAAAGAAAATATGGAAATGGCAGAGGAACTAAAGGATTTCTTTCTTTCAGTCTTCACTGAGAAGGTTGGTGGTAACTGGATGCCTGACATAGAGAAGCATAGTAAATACAAATAAGATCAGAAGTTAAAATAGGGGAAGAATAAGTTTAAAATTACCTGGACAAGTTAGATGTCTTCAAGTCACCAGGGCCTGATGACATGCACCCTAGAATACTCAATAAGCTGACTGAGGAGATCTCTGAGCCATTGGTTATTATCTTTGAAAAATGGTGGAAGATGGAGGAGGTCCCAGGGGACTGGCAAAGAGCAAATATCGTGTCCATCTATAAAAAGGGTAATGAGGACAACCCAGGGAATTACAGGCCAGTCAGCTTAACCCTCTGTACCAGGAAAAATAATGGAGCAAATAATTAAGGAATCCATTAGCAAACATCTAGAAAAGGATAAGGTGTTACGTGGTAGTCAGAATGGATTTGTCAAGAAAAAATTGAGTCACACCAACCTGATAGCTTTCTATGATGGGGTAATAAACCTTTTGGATAGAGGGGAAGCAGTAGATGTGGTGTATCTAGCCTGTAGTAAGGATTTTGATATGGTCTTATAATCACCTTTTCATTAAAAAAAATTGAGCAGTACAACCTGGATGGAGCTACTATAAGGTGGGTGAAAAATTGGTTGGATAACCACGCCCAGAGAGTAGTTATCTACAGTTCACAGTCATGCTGGAAGGGCGTAACGAGCGGGGTACCCCATGGATCTGTTCTGGGTCTGCTTCTGTTCAGTATTTTCACCAATGATTTAGATCAGGGGTGTCAAATTCATTCACTGTGGGAAGCCACATTGGAAGGAAGGACACCTGTCATGGGCCATGTGGGTGCATGGGTTCCCCAACCCTTTCTCCACCCATGTTCAGAGTGGTGTGGGCTCCCCTTTTCCCTCCCAGACCCCACTCCTCTTAGCCCCCTGCAAGCCTGGCCAAGCCATGGGCTGGCCAAGAAGCCTGTGCCCACCCTCCAATTCCTCCTAGACCTCACCCCAAGCCTGGCCAAGGGGCATGGGCTGGCCTGGGCCAAGTGACAAGCCATGCCAGGCTGCCCAGGCTGGGTGATGGACCAGGCTGTGCTAAGATGCAGGCCAGCCGAGCTGTGGATGGCAAGGGGCCTGAGTCCACCCTCCCTTCAGCTCTTCCTAGACCCCCACCCCAAGCCTGGCCTAGGGTCCTGGGCAGGGATGAGCTGCACGGGGCACACAAAGGCCACATGGTGGGCCAGGCTGGTATGAGTGGCAGCTGCACAGGCTGGGTGGTGGGGGGCAGGCTGGGATGAGCAGTGGGCTGGCCAAACTGCGAGCTGGCTAAGGGGCTCCTTTCCATCTTCCCTCCCACTCCTTTGAGCGCCCCCCCCAAACCGGGACGAGGGGTGCAGGCCACATGGCATGCCAAGGGGTCAGCTGGGCTGAGATGAGCCGTAGACCAGGAAGGGTGGGGGGGCCGGCTGCTGGGGGTGGGCTGCTGGGCCGAGGGCCAGCCAAGAATAGTCCACCCAAGGGTGTGGGCTGCGCAGCAGGCTGGGCTGGAACGAGCTGCAGACTGGCCAGGCAGCCTGTGTGCACCCTCCCTCTTAGGGCCCCCAAGCCTTCCTCTGTGAGCCCTTCCTCCCCATCCCCAGCACTTACCTTTCCTGGATGGGGGGAGAGCGCGGGAATGCCCTCCTTGCTCCACCCTGGGCTACATGCCTGTGTGCAGCTTGGCGGGAATTTTCAATAAGCCTCACTGGCCGCAGACCAGCATCCCCTGGTGTCCCCTAATGTTTGGCACCCTAGGAGACCACCTAGGTCACCTCTGTGGTAGGACCAGCCCTGGATAGGATCACAATTCAAAATGATTTGGACAAACTGGTGAAATAGTCTGACGTAAACAGAATAAAATTCAATAAGGACAAGAGCAAAGTACTCTACTTAGGAAAGAACAATCCGTTGTAAACGTACAAAATGGGCAATGCCTGCCTAGGAATGGGTATTGTGGAAAGGGATCTGGGTGTGTCATAGTGGACCACAAGCTAAATATGAGTCAACAACGTAACGCTGTTGCAAAAAATGCAAACGCCATTTTGGGATGTATTAACAGGAATACTGTAAGTAAGTAAGACAGGAGGAGTAATTCTTCCACTCTGCTCTGCCTTAATTAGGCCTCAATTGGAGTATTATATCCAGTTCTGGGCACTTCATTTCAGGAAAGAGGTGAACAAATTGGAGAAAGTTCAGAAAAGAGCAACAGGAATGATTAAAGGTCTGGACCATTTGACTTGTGAGGGAAGCTTGAAAGAGCTGGTTTTGTTTAGTCTGGAAAAGAGGAGATGTGATAACAGTTCTCAGGTGTGTTGAACCCCGGGTTCGCGATGTGACTGGGATGGACCAGCGACACCCACCAATGAGACAGACACCAGTTCAAGTAAACAAAAAACTACTTTTATAGTGACACCTTAAACCCCTTAACAGTGTAAAACAAGGAGATCTATGCAAAACCACTTGTAATCAACTAACAATATGAAGCAAAACCTAGATAGGATACTTATAACCAACTAATAGCATAAAGCAAAATCTAAATGAACACTTATAACTAAATGACAATATAAAGCTAAACACCTATGCAGAACACTTATAACCAAGTAACAGTGTGGAGCAAGAGTCTATATAAAGCACCTGTAAAACACCTCCAGCCAAACAACAGGATAAAGTATGAGAGTCTATGCAAAACACTTACAACCTACAAACGTACTTATAGTTAAATAACAGGATGGATTAATGACCTACAAGAGGGTGGCCATAATAAGTCAAGGACTTTTCTGGCCTTTTACTGCCTCAACATCGGTATAGGCACTGACCAGCCCACCCGACGTGTATTTACCAATGGCTGGAAGCCATTCCTCCTTGCTAGCCAAGAAGGGTGGGCAGCAGAATGAAAAAAAAGTCAGATGAGAGAAAAATAAACCCCCACACTCCCCCCGTATACACTGGGGAAGTTTGGGGCCAGCAGTTTAGAGCAGAAGCAGAGTAATGCTTGCGAACAGGGGACAGCAAACAGGGGAGTTTGGTGAGGCCAAGATGGTGAAGAGGAGCTGTACTGCTGGAGCCAGTGCCCCTGCTATTTCCTTTAGCTCTGTTTCTACCCAGACAGAGTGTCTGACGATGGATATCTCCACCCAGATCCTGGTGTGGATTTGCAGGGACTGTGGCCTTCATTTTCCTGCCACTGATGATCAGGCTAGGGAGATGAGTCTATGTGATAGGTGCCTTCTGGTGGCATCTCTCCGGAAACAGGTAGGAGAGTTACAGGAGGAGGTGTCATGCCTCAGGGGTATCTGTGCCCTAGAAAAGTTCCTTGACAGTGTCCACGATGAGACCTGCAAGGAGGAGGTCCCTATCCCAGTACCAAGGGCTACTGCCACAGCTCTGGAAATGGATGGGATGCCTATGGCAGAGGGAGGACAGTGGCAGCTGGTCACCTCTGGCAGTAGACAGTGCTCCACGCCTGCTCACATCCCACCCTCCATTGTGGTGAGGGACCGTTATGCGATGCTGGACACAATGCAGGAGGTAGAGGAGATGCCATCCACCCCAAAGGCTGGTCAGATCACAGCCAGCTCACCTAAGAGGAAGCGTAGGGTTGTGGTGATTGAGGACTCACTCCTGAGAGGAACGGAGGCACCCATCTGTCACCCTGACAAGGCCTCTAGAGAGGTGTGCTGCCTGCTGGGTGCCCATATCCGTGATGTAACGGAGGGATTGACAAAAATCATCCGCCCCTCAGACTACTACCCCATGCTTCTTATCCATGTCAGTACGAATGATACTGCGAGAGGTGATCCTCAGCAGATCAAAGGTGACTTCAGGGCTCTGGGAGTGAGGGTGAAGGAGTTTGGAGCGCAGGTGGTGTTCTCATCAATCCTTCCAGTCAAGGCTAGAGGCCTGAGGAGAGAGAGATGTATCCTCGAGGTGAATGCCTGGCTGAGAAGATGGTGTCGTCAGGAAGGATTTCGCTTCCTTGACCATGGAGTCCTGTTTCAGGACAGAGGATTGATAGGCAGAGATGGCCTTCACCTGTCCAGGAAGGGGAAGAGCATATCTGGGCACCGACTGGCTGACCTAGTGAGGAGGGCTTTAAACTAGGTTCAGCAGTTGGGAAGGAGACCAAAGCCCACAGGTAAGTGACAATGTGGGTGATCTGGGGGAAGGGATGGAACTTGGGGGGGTGCTGGGACTGTAACACCAGGAATAAAAGAGAAGGAGGTTGGAAAATGGGGGGGGGAATCAAATAATTGTCTTAAATGTTTTACTGAAGCCCCAATACATGAGGAGAGTGGGGGAGGAGAACTCCAAGTAACAATGCAAGGAGGTTTATATAATAGAATTGAAAATCAAAATGACAAAGTAGGGCAGTCAGCCAGGTATCTTAGGTGCTTTACACTAATGCGAGGAGCCTGGGAAATAAGCAAGAAGAATTGGTAATACTAGTGCAGACAAGGAACTATGATATCATAGGAATAATGGAGACATGGTGGGATAGTCTGCATGACTGGAGCTCTGCCATGGATGGTTATAAACTGTTCAGGAAGGACAGGCAGGGAAGAAGAGGGGGAGGAGTAGCGTTATATGTAAAAGAGCTATATGACTGCTCAGAGCTCCATTATGGAAGTGGAAGCGTGCCTGTAGAAAGTCTGTGGGTTACATTGAGAGGGGAAAGCAACAAGGGGGATGTTGTGGTGGGGGTCTGCTATAGACCACCAGACCAGAAGCAGGAGGTGGATGAGGTGTTCTATGAACAACTAGCGGAAGCTTCTAGATCACAGGCCCTGGTGCTGATGGGGGACTTCAATTACCCTGACATCTGCTGGGAGGCCAATACAGCAGTGCATGGGCAATCCAGGAGATTTTTAGAGAGTGTTGGGGACAACTTTCTAGTAGAAATGCTAGAGGAACCAACTAGGGACCTTGCACCTCTTGACTTGCTGCTCACAAACAGGGAAGAATTGATCAGGGAGGTAGAGGTAAATGGCAAGTTAGGCAGTAGTGACCATGACATGGTTGAGTTCAGGATCCTGATTAAAGGAAGGAAGGAAAGAAGCAAAACAAAAACCCTGGACTTCAAAAAAGCAGATTTTGGCTCCCTCAGGAACTGATGGGCAGGATCCCTTGGGAAGCTAATCTGAAGGGGAAAGGAGTCCAAGAGAGTTGGTTATATTTTAAAGAAACCCTGCTAAGGGCACAGGAAGTTGCCATTCCAATTAGGAGAAAGAACAAACATGTGAGGCAGCCAGAATGGCTTAGCCGAGATCTCTGCTCTGAGCTTAAACATAAAAAGGAAGCTTACAGGAAGTGGAAGCTTGGTCAGATGACCAAGGAGGCATATAAAGATATTGATAGGGACTGCAGGGATAAAATCAGAAAGGCCAGAGGACAAATGGAGCTGCGGCTAGCGAGGGATGTAAGGGTTAACAAGAAGGGGGTCTACAAGTATATTAGTAACAAAAAGAGGATCACGGATGGTGTAGGCCCCTTGCTGAACAGGGCAGGCATCCTTGTGACAGAGGATGAGGAAAAAGCTGAACTGCTCAATGCATTTTTTTCTTCAGTTTTCACAGGTAGGGTCAGCTCCCAGCCCACTACCATGGGTGTGGCACATGGGAGAGAAGAAGACAGGCCCTTGGTGATGGAAGGTCAGGTTAGGGACTGCTTAAAGAAGCTGGATGTGCACAAGTCCATGGGGCCGGACGAACTGCATCCAAGGGTGCTAAGGGAATTGGCTGACGAAATAGCCGCACCGCTGGCCGTTATCTTTCAAAACTCATGGAGAACGGGGGAGGTGCCAGAGGACTGGAAAAAAGCA
This sequence comes from Podocnemis expansa, assembly GCA_007922195.1. Lineage (NCBI taxonomy): Eukaryota > Metazoa > Chordata > Testudines > Podocnemididae > Podocnemis > Podocnemis expansa. The sequence goes on from ML682046.1 coordinate 113,539, forward strand.
AATGTAGTGCCTATTTTCAAGAAAGGGAAAAAGGAGGATCCAGGGAATTACAGACCAGTCAGCCTCACCTCAGTCCCTGGAAAAATTATGGAGCAGGTTCTCAAAGAATCCATCCTCAAACACTTAGAGGAAAATAAAGTGATCAGGAACAGTCAGCATGGATTTACCAAGGGTAAATCATGCCTGACCAATCTCATTTCCTTCTATGAGCAGATGACTGGTTTTCTGGATGCGGGAAGCACTGTTGATGTCATATACCTTGATTTTAGCAAGGCGTTTGATACAGTTTCCCACAGCATTCTCATTGGCAAATTAAGGAAGTATGGGTTGGATAGGTGGACTATAAGGTGGATAGAGAACTGGCTAGATCAACGGTTTCAGCGTGTAGGAATCAATGGTTCCATGTCTAGCTGGCAACCAGTCACGAGTGGGGTGCCCCAGGGGTCGGTCCTGGGGCCGGTTCTGTTCAACATTTTCATCAATGATCTGGATGATGGAATAGACTGCACTCTCAGTAAATTTGCAGATGACACCAAGCTGGGGGGACCAGTAGACACGTTGGAGGGCAAGGACAGGATTCAGGGAGACCTAGATAAATTGGAACAGTGGGCCAATAGAAATCTTATGAGATTCAATAAGGATAAGTGTAAAATCCTGCATTTGGGACAAAAACACCCCATGCACCGCTACAGGCTGGGAAACATTCAGCTAAGTAGCAGCAGTGTAGAAAAGGACCTGGGGGTCATGGTGGATGGGAAGCTAGATATGAGTCAGCAGTGTGCTCTTGCTGCCAAAAAGGCCAATGGCATACTGGGCTGCATCAAAAGAAGTATTACCAGCAGATCGAGGGATGTGATCATTCCCCTCTATTCTGCACTGGTAAGGCCACATCTAGAATACTGTGTTCAGTTTTGGGCTCCCCACTACAAAAAGGACAGGGACATGCTAGAGAGAGTTCAGAGGAGGGCAACCAAAATGATTAAAGGGCTGGAGCACAAGCCCTATGAGGAAAGACTGAAAGCATTAGGCTTATTTAGTCTGCAGAAGAGAAGATTGAGGGGGGATTTGATAGCAACCTTCAACTACTTGGAGGGATGCTCCAAGGAAGATGGAGCTCGACTGTTCTCAGTAGTAACAGAGGACAGAACGAGGCGCAGTGGTCTCAAGTTGCGGTTAGGGAGGTTGAGGCTGGATATTAGAAAAAACTTTTTTACCAGGAGAGTGGTGAAGTCTTGGAATGAGCTGCCAAGGGAGGTGGTGGAGTCTCCATCTTTGGAGGTGTTTAAGGCCCGGCTGATCAAAACCCTGACTGGGATGGTTTAAGTGGGAGTGGTCCTGCCTCTGGCAGGGGGTTGGACTAGATGACCTATAAGGTCCCTCCCAACCCTATGATTCTATGAATGAACAATTATACAGTAAGAAGGATGCAAAATACAAATGACTAACAAAACACCTGGCAAATTAACAACACAAAACTATGCTAGACCTTAAACAACTATATCATAAAAAGATTATGCAGGATACAGAGAAAATAATAACAACTACACAAACTATACAAAACTCAGGTAAAGAAGCTACAATCACAGACTATATATAAATGGTACCAAGTAGAATGATTAAGAGAAGGTAGGCGGCCTATATCGATTTATAATACCTGTCCCAGGACCGCAGTAGAACCCAAAGCCAGGAGGCAGACCAGCTGCAGCATCTCAGCACTTAATCGTTCGGCCGGCAATCCGTGTACACCCCCAAAAAATGAGGGTCTCGGGGGTGGGTACTCCCTGTCTCAGTTGGGGGATCAGTCCGACTGGGTCGCGACGTGCCCTTTAGCATCCGAGGGTGGGAAGAACACCATGCTAGCTGAGACAGGGGGTTTTAATAGAATTTTGCCCAGCCAGAGTAAAACTAGCCAATTGGGAGTGGGATTCTGGTCAGGACCAATGATAAAACTGGGACCCCAGACAATGACCCCTCCTTCGTGGTGACGGGGGTGCCGAGAAACTGTTCAGGGGGGATAGGAACTCACCCCCCTCCTTGTTGACACAAAGCTAGGGAGGAAGAAACTCACACAGGAGATTGAGAGCCATCAGGGGAGATTGATACTTAACACACTTTCCCCTTGTGCTGGATGGCCCGGAGATGGAGGCCCATCAGGGAGCATAACCCAGGGGGCTACATGTGGGGCGGGGTGGCCATCATGGCTGCCACCTCCGCTGACAAGGTGATTTGACCTCATCGTCCTCTATATGTGTTCCCCACTGTTTGAATCGCAACAACTGCTTTGATTTGCTGTTACAGTGTGACCCGATCCCATTCCCCCACCTTCAAAGCATCTGACAAAGTGCAATTTTCCTCTCATGAAAGCTCATGCAATAAATAAATTTGTTAGCCTTTCAGTGCCACAGGACTCCTTGTTTGTTAAAGTAAAATGAATTATCAGTAAAAGAACTATTTTCTCCCTTTATCTGTACATGGAGAAAGGCAGGAAGTAAAGCATGTGAGTTACCAACTACATTTTTTTTACATTTGTAGTGGCCTAAGTCAGTGTTACAATTATTATGTGCTACCCAAATCTTGGATTGGGAATCTTGTGCTGTATTAGCTCACAATTGTTCTAAATTCACATAAACTTAAAATATGGCTTAATTGTTTTTTTTTTCTTTACATAGTGTTAAGGCACAGGACATTTGTTAGCTGAATTTCTAATTACTACTTGGAAAAAGAAAAAAAACCTATAGGTTTCAGGTGCCCAAGTAGTCCCTGGAAGCAGATTAAAGTTGCCCCACCCTAGGGTTTTGCAGGTGCCTCTTCTGAAGTGGACCAACGGTTTCCCATATTTCTGCCCAGATCGGTGGCTGCCTGGTTAATGGGCAGGGTGAGGGAAGGCGGGCTGGCACTCTGGCGGGGAATGCAGTGGAGAGGTGAAAGAGGGCCCCAGTGAGGCCAGTCTGGAGGTGGCAGGGACCCAGCAAGGCCTGGGGGGGCAGTGGGGGCCCCAGTGAGGAGCAGGTGGAGGCAGTAGGGGCCCTGGCAAAGCTCGGGGGACAGTGGCAGGGGCCCTGGCGAGGATCAGGGGGCATTGATGAGGCAGCAGTGAGGCCAGAGGAGGAAGTGGGGGACATCCTTGACTTTTGCCCAGGGCCCCTGAATCAGTAAGATCATCCCTGCCCAAGGGGCTGAGTGAGGTGTCATCTTCTCCAGCAGGGCACTGCACCGAAGGCTGCGTGGCCACATACAAGCTTTGGGCACAGGCAGGGACCTTGGTCCTGAAGAGGCAAATCAGACGGGCTGCTCACAGCTCTGCATGACCCTGTGTGGGTGGAAGCGGGGAGGGGAAGGACTCTGGATTTGGGCTAGGGTCAAACCCAGAGCCGTAACTATGGCGGGGTCGACAGGGCACAACCCTGGACGGTCTGAAGTGGCTCAATGGAGCCACACTATTAAAGGGGTGGCTTTGCGGCACCGGCTCTGAGTGCCGCTAATGGGAAGGGGCATGTTCCAATCGGAAAGTGCCCTGCGTGGCAAAACGCCGTGTTATGGCTCTGGTTGAACCCCACTGCATGTCTATGCAGGGTCAGGGAGTGACCTTCTTCCCTTGGCACCAGTGTAGCGCAGGAGGCACCGTGCAAAGTGGGATGGCGAAAGGGACCCAGCATGGGGCGCTTCCTGTCAGTGCCTTCCTCTTCTTCAGCCCTGGCACAGACTCTTGGTGCCCCAGTTCTGAGTGGTGGGTCTAAAGGTTTGCATCAATTTCTGCCTCAGGGACTGGACGTTTCAGGGGACAGTGGGTGAGGCTCATCTAACAATAGCATGAGGGGGCTGAGAACCAGACATTTTCGAAGCTGCCCTAAAAGCAGCCTGACAGCAGCCACCAGTGAGTGGAGCAATGGATAGCATGAAATGGAGCAAAGCAGGGAGCTGAACCTGCCGAGGGGTGTCCTGGGAAGGGTCCCCCTAACAGGAAGAATCAGGCACTGTCCTATGAACCCAGAGGGGCAGGTGGGAATCAGGAGTCAGTAAGAGCTGAACCCATAAGACCCAGAGTGAAAAGACCATGAGACTTGTTCACCTCCAGCACTGGAACTTTACTGGGAAACAAACAGAAAGACAGTGTGGGGGTCTCAGGAGTGACTCTGCGAGGGAACTGCAGAGCGAGAGTGAGATGGAGGCAGAGACGGGCGATGCTGCAGCCCAACAAACAGCCCTGACAGGGTGAGATGCTCCCAAGGGAGCCAGGGACGGTTCTGGATGGGCTGGGGCAGGAGCCGTGGGACTGCAGTGTCCAGGGTGCTGCTGGAGACACTGATTACAGGTTGCTCCTCAGGGATTCTCCTCTCTTCCCTCACTTGATGCGGATGAAGGTGTTGATGCCGACCCTGTGGGGAATCATTGAATATTAGGACTTGAGGGAACCTCATGAGCTCATCTAGTCCAACCACTGCTAAAAGCAGGACCAACCGCAACTAAATCATCCCAGCCCGAGTTTCGTCTAACCATGCTTTAGAAGTTTCCAAAAATGGAGATTCCAGCACTTCCCTAGGTAACCCATTCCAGTGCTGCACCACCCTCCTCTGAAGCCAGCGTTCAGAGATCAGCTCATCTGTCTGAGCTCCTGGGAGCACAGCAAAGACTAGTCAACAGCCACCACCCCTACCCCTGCACTGAGCCTGTGGCTGGCATTTGGCTAGCCAGCTTCCAGCCAGGTGGTTGTTAGAGGAGCGCGAAGTGCTGGAGACCCAGCACTGGCCATGGCAATTTGCTCCAAGAGTTAGACATTGGTGCCTTGGTTCGGGTCTGACTGGAATTTTTCTGTCTTCAGCTTCTCACCAGTGGCTGGGGTCCTGCCTTTCTTCTGCTAGACAGGGGAGCCCTTTGGTACCTGGCCCTTTCCTGCTGTGGTTTGTTCTCCCCTTTTATTTGCCTAGCATTGACTAGCCTTGGTGGTGCCTGCCAGGGGGAGGACACACAGTGCATCAGCCACAGAAGCAGAGAAGACCAGCAGGGGTGCCCCATCTCAGGACCCCTGCCCGGGTCTGAACACTGATGTCTGGGGGAAGCATCTCCACCAGGCACTACCTCAGGGGGCCCAGCGCCAGTCCGGCCAGGCAGCATGTTCCCCACAGGCTGGTCCCCAGCCAGAGTTCTCCCAGCCCACTCGGAGACCTGGGAAGCGGGAGATGTGGCTCTGGCCCCTGGGGATCTCACACAGCTCTGGGGTGCGTCAGGGGACGAGGAAACTCCGCAGCCTGGTGGGTAAACGTTCGTTCATGTTCCTACCACTTCATCCTCCCCCATGAGATCCCTGGGGTGTAGGGTCTGTGGTGCTGGGCACAGACAGACTGCCCTGCTTTTTTCAGACAGCCCCCCCGCTTTGGGCTCCCAGCCTGGGGGACGGTGCCCGGCCCTGCAGTCCCAGCTCTGCAGGCAACAAATTCCCTTGGGGCAGCCTGTGCCCACCACCCACCTGGTTGCTTTCCAGTCATCTCCAAGGGAGCCAACCTTCTCGCGCAGCAGCCACATCGTCTTCAGAACCTCCTCCCCATTCACATCCAGGAAGCATTGGCCCACAAAGACAGTCACGGAGTCTTCAAGGGAATCAGACAGGAGTCAGAGTGAAAGGCAGGGAGGGCCCCCAGGAGACAGAGCCCAGCCCCAGGGGAGGAGGAGGAGAAGTAGCTTAACCAGCCGGATAAGACTAGAACCAACAGCCATGTTCTCAGGGGGGCTGGCAGCAGTACCTAGAAGTAAGGTACCTGATGTTTTCCATTATAAGACCCTGTTTTCAGTTGAGCTAAAGTTTCCCATGACACGCACCTGCCTCAGGCTGTAGGGCTTGGCGTTTCTGGTTTTTTCAAATTTTATCAGAACATGGTTCAACCATTTCCAAGAATGAGGTTGGGAAAAAATATGTTAATTTTGCCATTTGAAAACTTGTTATCATTTCATTGGGCAGCTCAAACACTGCAGGCTTTGGAGCAGGGACTTGAAATTTGGCAGAGGGTTGGCACCCTCATGGCTGTTGTTCACTCTAAGTTTTCATTGGCTGTGTGTGCAAAAAATTTCTTTCTGTGCACTCATATTAGCACTGTTGAATTTTTTTGTGCACACTTTATTTTGTTGTGTGTGCAGGTTTCACAAGCTGTGTGCATGCGCACACAGGCACGGCTTAGAGGGAACGTTACTCATGGCAGAGACTGGGTTTTATCCAGCCCCAAGTCTGAGCCCCTGAAAAATCTGCCTGCGCCCTTTGCACATGCTCAGTAGACACTTGCTACCATTTGGCAGCAAAGTGCCACTCAGCTCATCTGTGCACGCTCCATCCCCACAGCTGCAGGGGATGAGCGGGACTGTCCCTGAAATTGCCTCTTGGGACCTGAGCACTGGAACCAACCTCTTGCCTTTCCAGTGCACCCCCCGCACCTGCTTCCCCCAGGCAGGCAGAGGGGAAGGAGCTGGTCTGGAAGATCTGGGAGAAAGGGATGCAGGACGGTTCAGTGGAGCGGGGAGGAGATGGGGCAGGAAGGGAGCTGGGAGCACAGACGAAGATGAGGCAGGCTGGGGAAAGGGTGGGAAAGGAAACAGGGGGATATGCAGGGTGAGGGACGGAGGAAATGGGAGACTAAAGGGATGGGCTAGAGGCAGGGGCTGAATGGAGGTTGCTGCCTCAGGTTCTTCTGCTTCTCACATCCCTTGGACCTCTTGAGGCTCCATCCCCACCCCTAAGTCTGCTCCTGATGGCCTCTGGTTCACACTCCCATCTCCAGGCTGCCATCACCCTTGTGTCTCACAGCCCAACATCTGAAGGCACATGCTCCTGTTCCTTCACCCTCTGCCTTGCTCTGCGGAGCCGCAAGGCAGCAATAAACTATGACTTGTGTGTGGTGTAAAGCCAGGAGTGCCTCTCTGGCTGGGGGGGCAGGAGTGCCTGGCAAGTGTGTCCAAGACCAAGGGGTGCCATCAATTCACTGGCCTACGTACTTGAAAACTGCCATTGCACGGTGAAGCCAAAGGTTGTCCACTCCTTTTGGGCCCTGTGTTGCTGGGATCCTTGAAGGGGCGACACCAGGATGTTTCCACTACTGACTGACACCGCCGTGAGGTATGAACCAGAAAACTCCCCGGCGTCATTCATGGATGAAATGGTCATGTTAGAGCCCAGGTCATTCATCCAGGACCCAGAGAGGACACACTGAAAGAGGAATGTGGTGGGATCAGAAGTGCTACCAGGCCATGCCAGGAGACAGACCCACAATCCAGGAGATGAAGAGAGAGAAGGTGTGCATCTGAATTCCTGGCACACAGCGGGATGCCCTCTTTCCTCCAAATCTCTGGGCCATGGTTTGCTCAGGTCAGCAAGTGGAAGTTTTAGATCCCGTCCTATGCTGTGTTTTTTCCCCCTCTCCCATTGACTCCAGCTGTTTCCACTTCTAATAGGAGCACTCTCATTCCCTTTCCGAAACCTGCCAGGCTGCTGGCCTGAGTGAGACCACTTGGCAGTGAGCCTGACCTCTAACTTGGGCTGCTCACCAAGGCAGCATTTCATTTCAGACAAGGAGCTACACTAACAGAGGAAGTTAGTCAAGGAAAAAAGAAACAGTACAGTGCCAAAAGTGAAATGGCAGCACGGTGCACAGAAAGTTTTTGAAGCCATCATAATAGAGCGGTGGTTCCCAAGCTTTTCTCTACTGTGGCACACCTTGAGGCCTTCGATTATGCTACGGCACACCACTATTATAAATTCATGAATATTCAAATTATTCATATTATGAATATTCAGGAGCCACGGCACCCTGTTTTGGGGCTGCTGCCAGTGGCTTTGTCTCTAGGAACTCCCCGGCTGGGGCTGCATGGGGCCACCCTGCACGGCTTCAGCTTGGGGAACCAACCCCCTGGATGGGGACCACATCGGGCCTGGGGCTCTGGCTTGGGGGGAGACACATGGGGCCTCTGCCTGTGGCCCCGAGGAACCCACCAGCTGGGGCCACATGGGGCTGCCTCCCACAGTCCAGACTCTGGCTTGGGGAAATCCCCAGCTGGGGCCGCATAGGGTGGCCACCTGCGGAAGTGGCTCCAGCTCTGGGGAGCCCCCTGGCCAGGGCCACATGGGGCCACCACCATGGCTCTGGCTGTGGCGAACTCTTTGGGGCTGGGGACACTACTCAGGGATGTGGCTCTGGCTCAGGGGATCCTTGTGGCACACTGGAGGAGTTGCCATGGCACACCAGTATGCTGCAGCACACTGGTTGGGACCCACTGTAATAGAAGCTCCATTTCAGAGTATACACGAATTAAAAAGCTTACTAATAAGACCAAAAAAAGTGCCACTGTGGTTAAATAACAAAGTAAAAGAAGCAGTTAGCAGCAAAAAGGCATCCTTTAAAAAGCGGACATTACATTTCATTGAGGAAATCAGAAAGGAGCATAAACTCTGCAAGTAGAGTGTAAAAATATACTAAGGAAGGCCAAAAAAGAATTGCAAGAACAGCCAAGGACTCAAAAGGTAGCAGCAACAATTTTTGTAAGTATGTGAGAAGCAGGAAGCTGGCTGAACTGCCTGTGCAGCCACTGATGATCTAGATGCTGAAGGAGCATTCTGGGGTGATGATGCCCTTGTGGAGAAACTAAATGAATTCTTCCATCTTCACACCTGAGCCTTTCTTTTAAGGGAAAAGATCTAAGGCGCTTGGCTCCACCTAAACCAGCCCAGAGTGAGCACCCAGCTCTCTCAGCCCCCTCATAACGCCCCAGCCCACGCCAGACCTTTGCCTGTGAGGAGGCGCCAAGGGTCACCAGAGCCAGGACAAGGAGCAGGGAGAAGCCGACTTTCCCCATCATCTTTGGGAGCGGAAGCTGCCTGCAGTCGCCAGGTGAGTCTCCTTCCAGAGATTTGTCTGGAGCCAGCAGTCAGGATCCTATTTATAGCCCCAGTGCCAGCCCTTGAGCAACAAAGGGCTTTTGAAAGTTGCTTTTTCCTGTTGTGGGCCAGGCCTTTTGGATACAGAATTTCCGAGAAGCATCTGCCTGTGGCTAATCATTACCTTTTGGCTGCAGTGGGCTATGTTTGGCTGCGTGCTGGACAGGCCCATCTGTGCCAGGAGGTTCCGGGACGACTGGTATGACCGAAGCATGGCACCGTGTGTGCTGGCATCTCTGCCTGCCCGGCAGTGCACAGCACAGCGCTAGGGGCTGGAGTGAAGGGGGGCGGTCCCAAAGGTGATGGGAAGCTCTGGCACTGGGGGCGGAGGAGGTTCATTTTGGGGGATGCTTCCACTTGGCACCACAGAGAGGCAGGTGGCTCCAGGGACAAGGAGTTTCGGGAACTGCAGCGGGTTGGCGGGGCAGGGTCTGTCCTGGCGCTTCTGGCCCAAAGCCTGTGATCTGAATGCAAGAGCCTGAGGATCCTGCAGTCTGCGTCCCCAACCCAAGTGTCCCAAGTCTGAGCCCCCCCTCAAGCCCCCATAGTCATGGGCAGCAGGCTGCTGGGAAGAGCCTAGCCATGGGGCTTTCTGCACTGACACTGGGACTCACTCGCTCGTATTTGCCCCATGGTTGCTTCAGAGACTGTAGCAGCCATTCTCCACCCTTCCCGCCCCTCTCGCCCCACACCCAGCTGGGGTCTGAGTGCCTGGGCCCACGCTAACCAGTGTCCTGGCACCACGGCTGCCTCCTGGGACTGGGGAACGGCCCTGCCTCTGGGGGGCGCCGTCACCGCAAATCAGGCCCAGTTGACCCATATGCCTGGCCAGCACCCCCAGCTCTCTTCCCCACCCCTTCCCCAGAACATGGCCCCCGCCCTGCCCCACAGACAGAGCTGCCTGCTTCCCCAGCCCCCAGCAGCATCGCCAGCAGGGTTAGCTTGGTCTAGTGCAGACAGCGAGGGCAGAGCAGGCTCCTGAGGGTGCAGGGCAGGGGACAAACCCCCCCCACCCCTTGGCCCCAATCCCAGGGAGCTGGGCAGTGACAGCCTGTGGATCTGTGCCATCCCCAGCCCCCTGGAGGGATCTGCCCTGCCCCATGCCTTGGGGAGACACATAGCTGGTAAATTGGGGGGGGGCTGGAGGAGGCTGTGGGGGGTCAGTGAGGGCTGGGGAGGCTGTGTGGGGAAGGTCACTGCGGGGCTGGAGGAGGCTGTGTATGGGGGGGGGGTCGCAGGGGCCATCTGCAAGGGGGCTGGAGGAGGCCTCCCTGCCAGCCAAAGGGTTTGCTCGTGAGGCCTGGCTCAGGCAGAGGATGCCGGGGCAGGTCCAGGGAGTTGCAGATTCACTGGTGCCCTCCAGCCAGGCCTGCATCTGCTCCGGGTCCTGGCTGGGCAGCGGGTGGGGAGCGCTCAGTGAGTGACATCCAGCTCCAGTGCAGAGTTTCGAGGGATGGAAACTCCACCCTGTCCCCCCCAGCCTCCTTCTCCTTGGTCTCCTTGTCTAGTCCCTGCCTCAAGGCAGGACCTGCCTTAGCCAGAGCGGTACCCAGGCCAGTCAAGTGGGGCAGCTGCCCAGGGCACAGCGCTGTGGGGATGGTGAAATGCGAAAAAAAAATGCACCCAGGGTTGCAGATATACTTAGTTACAGCTCTGCCTGCAGCATCCTCTTCACTTCTTGAGCCTTAGGCATCAGGGTGAATGTGTTCCTGAGGTCCTGGGTTTGCACTCCACACGGGTGCAGTGCATGGGGCTGGCCCTGTGCCGGAGTGTAACACCAGTGTTTGGCAAGTCAGGCGCAGCTGCTTTCTCGCAACCAGCTGGCACATCATTGAGAAGGACACTCCCCAGGCACGCATGGGAAAGCTCAGGGAGCTAGCTCATGGTCTGCCACTGTCTTCAGTTAATATTTCTTCACACTTATAAGCCAAGGCCCCCGACACCATCCTTAGGAGGCAGCTGCCCCCTTTGCAGAGCCAATAACAGAAACGTTATGCACCGTCAGGCTGGGCCTGAGCCCCACAACTTGCCCCCACTTGGTCATGCTGGCTTGCTGAGACCAAGAGCAAGCTGCCACCAGCAGCCACAGATGGTGCCAGAGCAGAAGACATCTGTCAGGGAGTCTACAGCCCTGGGATTCATGCTTTGCTGGTGCCCCGCTCGGGGGTGGGGATGAGGGGGAGAAGAACGGGACACCAGCAGGAAATTCAGAGCAATAATGCAGTCCTCCTTACTAGATAAGCAACCTCTTGGGCCCCGGGGCATGCGCTGGAATCATTTCATATCACAGTGAGTGTGGTGGCTGTGTCTGAGAAGAGGGTGGGCTAGGACCTCAGAGCTCAGCCTGCCAGTTCTGAGCTGATGCTAACTAAAACTTCCTCTGGGCTCAGTTACAGCAGCTCTTGGGCAACTTTGGGATTGTGAAACCTGCTGTTTGCAGCTACAGGTCGGGCCTTTGGGTACTGAATTCTTCAGAGCCTCCTACTCCAGAAAAGGCCACTGCCAGCTAGCGGCGCCTTTCCAGTCAAGGCTGCAAACTGCTGGGAACTAGTGTAACTAGTGTAAACAGGCCCGTGTGCGAGGAGTGACCTAGCGGCAGAGACACTGGGAAGCTGAGAAGTGAATGCTGGGCAGGCAGGATTTGTCCAGCATTTTGCTGCCTGCCTGACAGTAAAAAAAAACAAACAAACAAACCACCAAGGACTCGTGTGGTCCTTAAAAACTAACAGATTTATTTTTTGCATGAGCTTTCGTGGGAGAAAATCCCACTTTGTCAGATGCTTCGAAGAGGGGTGTAAGTTCTGTAAGAACTGTAAGTGCACCCCTCTTCGAAGCATCTGATGAAGTGGGATTTTCTCCCACGAAAGCTCATGTGAAAAATAAATCCATCAGTCTTTAAGTGCCACAGGACTCCTTGTTTTTGTTTTTGTTTTTCCTGGACTAGACTAACATGACTATCCCTTTGGAAACTGCCTGACAGTGCCACCAAGGGCAACCCTGCTTTCCAGTGCGTGGGGCAGAGCAGATGCAGCTGGAATCTGGGCTGGAGGCAGCTGGCTCCAGCAAACCCTCGTTAATGGAGGGAGCACGGATGCCCCCCCTCCTCTAGTGGCAAATGGTGGCTGCTCCCCTCTGCAGCCAGTATGTCTTCTGGCCCTGGCGTCTGCCCCACGTCTGTAGCATCACAGGATCATAGAAACTAGAAGAGACCACGAGAGGCCATCGAGTCCAGTCCCCTGCACCCATGGCAGGACCAAGAACCCTCTTAAACCATCCTTGACTGGCTTGTCTAACCTGCTCTTAAACACTTCTAATGATGGAGAGGCCACAACCTGCCTTGGCAACTTGTTCCAGTGGTTAATGGTCCTAACAGTTAGGAATTTTCTCCCAATGTCCAACCTGAACTGCCCTTGCTGTAATTGAATCCCCTTGCTTCTTGTCCTATCATCGGCAGTTAAGAAGAACAATTTTTCTCCCTCCTCCTTGTGACAAGCTGTTATCCTGTCCCCTATTGGTTTCCTGTTTTCCAGACTAAACGAACCCAGCTCTTTCAATCTTCCCTCATAAGTCAAGTGTTCCAGACCTCTAATCATACATGTTGCTCTTCTCTGGCCTTTCTCCAATTTGTCCACATCTTTCCTGAAATGAAGTGCCCAGACCTGGACACAATACTCCAGCTGAGGCCTAATCAGGGCAGAGTCGAGTGGAAGAATAACTTCAGTAGCGCTTGCCCTTCTCTGCTTTGCTGCAGCAGTTCATGCATGTCGGGAAGTCAGCCATCAGTGCTGACCACTGGGTGAAGCCAGCAGCCCTCTCCTGGGGAGGGAGAAGAGAATTCGTATGAACACTCAGCATGCGATGTGGATAAACTTCTGCACTAGGTGCAAAACTCAGTTCACCCGACACTCTGGAGCTACTGGGGGCGCGTTTCCAGTAAGATTCCTAAAGATGTGGGAGTGAATTCAGCTCTGTCCCATGGTGGCCTCTGAAATCTCCCCTGGGGCCAGAAACCCCATTATCCCCAGCTCACCAGGGAGCTCCAGGCCCTGAGGCTCCAGGAAGCAAGAGGCCGGAACAGGCACTAGAGGTGACTGTGACATAGCTGGCTGGGCACTTAGGGTTCTTGCCATTGCCCCGGCTGCCCTGTCACAGCCCAAGCCCCAGAGCTGAGCTCACCCAGGGGCAGCAGGCCCTGCACAAGGCCGTCTGCTGCAAGGGGGCAGGAGGTCAAGGGCTCTCGCTGGGAGCCAGGTAACTGCGCTCCTGGGATGAAGATGCCATCTCCGGCAAGAGCTGGCTGGAAGCTGCTCAGTGAAGCCCACTGCCACTGTGCTGAGACAGAAGTGGAGCTTCTCCCCCGGGACATATGCCGCAGGAACCGAGCCGGGACATCACTTTGCCCCTTGCTCCTGCAGCAGAAAGGGGGTATCTTAGGCCCCTCCAGCTGCAGAGAGAGGCAGGCAGGGGTCCAGACCCCCCTCCAGGACTGGAGCCCACTGAAGGGAGTTCATCCTGGCCGGGCTGTCACCAGGGCCAAGGCAAGGGGCTGTGGTGCCCTGAGATGGTTTTTGCTTTTGTGCCCCCCCCCAACCCAGGGCCTCGCTTTGGGCCAGCTTGCTCTGCCCCCAGGGCAGAGAACAGCCAGGCCAGGGGTAAAGGGGGCCAGCCCAGAGGCTGGGCTCCGGTCTCCCACCCCTCCCTGGGCTGGCTGGTCTGCCCTAGGGGTGGAGAGCACCAGGGCTGTCCCCAGGGGGGTGCAGGGCCCAGGGCCAATCGGCTTTTGCAGGGACGCATCCCTCCGCCCCCTGAGCTGGGGGTTGTGCAGACCAGCCCCGCGCTCCCACCTCTCCCCTGAGCTGGGGGCAGAGCAGACCTGTCTGGGGGCCGGGCTCTCCTCTCCCACCATGCTCTGGGCCAGCCCTCCCCGTCCCAGGGAGAAACAGCCAGCCCAGATGTGGGATGAGAGTGAATGCTGACCCATGGGCTGGCCTGCTCAGAGAGGGACAGGAATGGGGGGGTCCAGCTTCTGGGTTGGCCTGCTGGAGCCCCAGCACGGTACCCCTAAACTTGCAGCACCCTGAGCCAGGACCTCAGTGGCTCATGGCAAGAACCAGCCCTGGATGTTACTTGTTACTGCTCAGGGTACCTGGGGCCTCTCCCTCCACAAGCTTTGTTCCTCCCATGCTGCCAGCTACCCAGGACTCGCGTCAGCCCCAGGAGCTGCTGTGCCTTTTCACATGGGGCAGGGATGGGCCAGTTTGTGCTGGTGGATGCACGGTCCAAGCCACAGAATGAGGTGCAGCGAGATCTGTGAAGCTCAGCGCATCTCTGCATGCTCCAGACTCCCAGCCCTTGGCCAGGGCCACTGATCCACATGATCTGCAGGGCCGTGATGTGGCTTTACATTTCTGGCAGCACTTTGGGCTCCCCTGCTCCAAGCAGTGCTGGTTGCATGGAGGAGGCGTCTGTGTCTCTCTTCACCTGGCTGCCCTGCTCAACTGTCCCCAGCTGTGGCAGAACCCCACGGCAGATGTGCAGGGCTCCAGGTACTGGACTTGGACAGGCTGCTGTGTTCACGCTGCAGTGTGCCTTGCTGCTCCAGTCTGGGGTTTTGCAACTCAGTGGCCTCTTGCCCATTTAGCCTCCTTGTTCCTGCAGGCGCCTGGGTCGCTGCTCCTTTCTGCTTTCAAAGACACTAGCCCAGGGCCTGGGTTTTATCCCTGGCTAGTTCAAGACCTCACAGTTAAAAATGATGCCCACACACGCTCGACGCAGCTCTGGTACACACTGTAGCCATTTGCTCCTCTCCTTCCACTGCAAGCAGTGGCGGCTTTTGGGGTAGAGCTGGATGCCTAAGCACTTTTCACTCTTGGCTCATCAAGGCGAGCTATCATTATGATCTGTGCTTCATCTGAATTGCAGATTTCACCATTATCTGCCCATCACCTTCACACTGACATGCTAAAAAGGCAGGAGCACGCTCTTTGGGACATCAATAGACAGCATACTAGCAGGAACGTTTCCAGTGATCTCATCTTTTAGTGCCTCAGTGTGGCCATTTATTTTGCCATTTTTAATCCCTCTTGTGAAATTTTGCTATTTTCTTTTCTTTTTTTACCTGTTCTTCTTTTGCCTTTTCCTTTTCCTTTGTGACAATTTTTGCTTTAACTCTGGTTAGCTCAGGTTACCAACTAGGTCCATATAGGCTGCTACGTATAAATACAGTGCTGCCCTCAAGAACTCATTACAGCTGTGTGTGATATCTGTGCTTTATGTCTTTTTTTGGTAAGTAATTTTTTTAGCTTCTTCTGTACTTACTATTTAATATTTTTGGGGGGGGGGGGCCACAGTCTTATAAACTTGAGTACTTCAGAGAATTTCACTGACATTTGGGTTTTTCATTTGCAGCTACACACTAGAACAGTGTTTCCCAATTGGTGTGCCATCAGGTCTCAGCAGGTGTGCCACAAAATTTTTTGAGAAATCACTCAAA
Source organism: Podocnemis expansa (assembly GCA_007922195.1). Classification (NCBI taxonomy): domain Eukaryota; kingdom Metazoa; phylum Chordata; order Testudines; family Podocnemididae; genus Podocnemis; species Podocnemis expansa. The sequence goes on from ML682046.1 coordinate 128,946, forward strand.
GAGGTCTGGACTGGCTCATTGGTTCATGAATATTCATGAGTTCATTTGGAAACTATATGGTGGTGTGCCTCAAATTAATTAAAGGTAGTAAAGTGTGCCACTGCAGAGAAAATGTTTGGAACCACTGCACTAGAAACCTTGTTTTCACTTATTTTTATTTAGTATAATTATTTGTATTAAATGTCTAGCGCACATAAACCCAAGTCTATGTGAAGAATTTGTAAGATTGGACAGCCAAAATTTTAAATGTGGTATTTTAGTTATTTTTGAACCATCATTAATGTTACTGCTTTTTATTTATTAAATTAATGCTCCTACATTTTAAAAATCTTTAACATGTTCATTTTAGCTTTGTAGCTCAGCCTTAGCTCATTTGCATTAAGTGAAAGATGATCAACTTACAAGCTTCATGAGGGTACGATCTTTAAAATCTCATACCCAAGAATAATTTACGAGTTCCAGAGGGATAGTCATGTTAGTTTGGTTCAGCAAAACAAACAAGGAGTCCTGGGGAGGTGGTGTGGGGCAGTTAGGGGTGCAGGGGGGACTGGGGCCATGGGGAGGGTGGCAGTGGGTGCCGACAGTGGGCCCTTTAGGGGTCCCCACAATGGGCCTTTGCCTAGGGCCCCCAATTGCCTAAGGCCGCCTCTGACTGCGCGTCACTGCAGCCTGCATTACCCTAGGGCTCACAAGACGGGTTCTTACAGGGGCTAATGTGAGCCGCTCGGCCGCCAGCTCCAAAGCAGTCTGCGTGCTGGTTTGCAGGGACCCTGAGGCCAGCCCTAGGGCAGGAAGGCTCCCTCAGACAGTGCTGGGAGAGGCCATGTAAACACATTGCTCATTTCCAGCAAGGTTTGCCAATAAACCTCTGATAAACAAACACGCTTACTACGAAGAGGACATTCAGATCCCTTTTTGCATTCCCAGCCGCCAGGGAGTTATTGGGGGAAAATCAGCGGCTGTGGCAAGAGTCCAGACCAAACAGCCCTTCCCAGAATGCAGAGCAGGTGCCAGGAGGAAATGATTTGAATTAGTGGGGAGGTGCCAGTGTCCCCCAGAGTGAAAGTTAACTGCAGAACTGGGCCTAAGGGCAACTCCACCAGCCACGCAAGGAGCTGGGACAGGGCCCAGGGACTGCACCAGCCTGTGGCTGAAAATGCCACGGTCGGGGCAGGCTATCAAAGGAGAGCAGACTTTTCCAGCACTGGTGTGTGACGCTTCAGCCAATTCCCCAGCCAGCCACAAAGAGAATGCCTGTTCCCCTACGCTGGCTAACAAGAAGCTACTCAGCCCCCCTTTACTGAACGTCAGCCTCTGGCCCTCAATCAGCCACTGGGGCCAGTGAGGAAATGTTATTTAACACTCTATTCCCTTTACCAAAATATCCTCCCGATTCCAAAGGGTCAGCAACATTGCTAGGTCAATATTGGCTTGGATTTCACCCAAATAAATCCCACACTGCCAACCAATCCTTTAGTAACTAAAACTAAAGGTTTATTTTAGAAGGAAAGAAACAAGTGTAACCTTCAGCCAGTCCAGGAGGGCAGCATCAAAGGGCTGGGTTCTACATCCCTTCTACCAATATTATACCACCACCCGGCTCGAGCCCACAGCCAGTTTTCCTGGGAATCCACACACTAGTCCCTGGGTGCCCTAGAGGGCAATGCTTCCCCTCTCGCATCTGAGTGTGGCATGTGAAACTTTTAATAATAATACAAAACAAATATAAAGGGAAATATCCAAAGCAGCACTGACTTGGGTAGAGTGTGCAATGCAGGATTCACAAAACAAATAAGCCAAACCCATCCCACTCCAGGGTATGTAGAGCACGTCCTTCCCTTCTCCGTTACCCCCATACTGACCATCATGGTTTTCATGTCCACCTCTGGGGGTGGAGGGCTTAGCCAGTCCCCTCCAGTTGACTTCTGCCACCTCTGGGTCTTGCCAAGTCCCTTTTGCTGGCTCTCCCCATCAATAGATGCCACCCACTCAGGGCTCCTGCTGCCCGCTGGCACGCCTGGTTGCTCACACTGGACACTCACCGGTTGTTCCCCCTGGCCACTCACTAGTTGCTCCTGCTGACTAACTACCCCAGCCAGCCGCCTACTCGCCGGCCGCTCTACCAGCTGGCTGCCTGCTCACTGCTCTCACTGGCCACAGGCACTCCTCTACTGGTCCTCAGGCAGCTCTCCTGATTCCCTGATGGATTGCAACTCTAGCAATTTCAGCTCAAAACAATAAAAGACTTCAGAAGGAATACTTAAGTCTATCTTTTAACAATGAGAGAAGGATTACGCATTGCCATAGGCACAGCTCTTTACCAGAAAAAGCCCCACACTCCACCCTCTTGCTTTATAATACTGAAAAAGAGGGTCTGCATTCTGAGCTCTGGTTTGGTGACAGTCACTTTTCCATCAGAACAAACAAGGAGTCCTTTGGCAATTATAGACTAACATTTATTTATTGCATGAGCTTTCATGGGAAAAAAATCCCACTCTATCAGACGCTTTGAAGACGGGGGAATTTACAGAATGGTAGGAAATAAATGCAGGGAAGGGTAAGTCACGGGATCAGGTCACACTAACAGCAAATTAAAGCAGCTGTTAAGATTCAAACACTGGAAAACAGCACATAGAAAAAGGTGCGGTCAAATCAGCTGTTATAATAGGAAAAGAATCCATAGTCATGATTTAATCCTGCTTTCACACAACTGAATCTGCACGTCAGTTCCAGTTCTGCTGTTTCTCTTTGAAGTCTTGATGTGTTACTGACTTACTTGAGCACAGCTGTTAACAAACAATCAACAGAGTGATTACAATGATTGAATCGCTCCATTACTGGATTCTGAATGCTGTGATTTCTGATGTCAGTTTTGTGCCCATTTATTTTTTTGTGGAGAGATTGTCCTGTTTGTCCAATAGATAAGGCAGAGGGGCATTTTTTGCACATGATGGCATAAATCACATTGGTGGATGAGCAGGTTTGAATGAGCCCTTGATTGAACAGCTGGCTTAATTAGGTCCTATGATGTTGTCTTTTATGCAGATATGTGGACGAAGCTGGCAGCATGGTTTCTTGCAGGGGTATGTGCCCGCTTTAATATTTTTGTTGTTAGGCCTGTAGTTGCTGGTGAGTATCTGTTTAAGGTTAGGGGGCTGTCTGTAGGTGAGAAGAGGCCTGCCTCCCAAGGCTTGAGAGTGAGGGGTCATCATTTAGAATAAGCTGTGGGTCCTTAAAAGATCTGTTGTAGAGGTCTGACTTGAGGATTGTAAGTGATGACTAGAGGTGTTCTGTTGTTTTCTCTTTTGGGCTTCTCCTTGTACAAGTTGACTTCAGGGTACCTGCTTGTCTCTGTCAATCTGTTTCTTCACTTCCCCTGCTGGGTATTGTAGTTTTAAGAACGCTTGAGACAATGTAGACAATGGACCATGTGGTGTATTTTAGATGGAAACTTGAGGGATGTAGGTAACTATACTGATCAGTAGCTTTTCGGTATAGGAGGGTGTTGATGTGTCCATCCCTAATGTGTACTTTAATGTCCAGAAAGTGGATCAGCTGTGTGGAGTATTCCAGGATAGATTTGATTGTGGAGTGGAAACTGTTGAAATCTCTGTGGAAATCTTCAAGGGTATCCCTGCCATGGGTCCAGATGATGAAGGTAGTAGAGGAGAAGCGCTTTGGGTTGAGACTTGAGGAAATATTGTTCTAAGTTGCCCATAAAAATGCTGGGATATTGTGGGGCCATGTGGGTTGTTGTGGGACCATAGCAGTGCCACTGATTTGGAGATATAAATTATCCTCAAATCTGAAAGGGTTATTGGTGAGCACAAAGTCACAAAGTTCAGTCACAAGCTGTGCTGTGGCATCATCTGGGATGGTTCTTTTAATAGCTTGCAATCCATCTTTGTGTGGGATATTGCTGTAATGAGCTTCTATATCCATAGTGGCCAGGATGGTGTTTTTTGGAACTTCACCAAGGTATTGGATTTTCCTCGGGATGTCTGTGGTGTCTCAGATATAACTAGGACTGTTGATAGCACAGAGGGTCTGAGTAGGGAGTCCACATAGCCAGATAAGCCTGCTGTGGGTGCCATTCCCTGAGATGATGGGGTGTCTGGAGTTTCCTTTTTTTTTTTTTTTTGATTTTTCATAGTAGATAGAATATCCCTGGTCAGGATTCTTGTGAGGTGTCTTTCTTTATTAGTTCCTGTGTTGCCTCAGGGAGTTTCTTGAGTAGGTGGTGTAGTTCCCTTGGTATTCTTCAGTGGAGTCAGAGAAAAGAGGTTTGTAGAAAGTTGTGTTGGAGAGTTGTTTATAAGTCTCCTGATCATAATCCAATTTATTCATGATGACGACATCACCTCCTTTGTCAGCCTCTTTAATAATAACGTCAGAGTGGTTTCCGAGACTGTGGATGGCTTTGCGTTCTGCATGGCCGAGATTATGGTGTAAGGGACATTGTTTGTTCATGATTTCAGCTTTGGCACGGGGGTGGAAACAATCAATGTAGAATTCTAGTGTGTCGCTCCAACCATCAGGAGGAGTCCATGAAGAATATTTCTTCTTGCAGTGTTGGGAAGAAGATATCTGTAGGTCACTCTGTTGATTGTTGGTGTGGTAGAAATATTCTTTGAGTCTTAGATGGCAAAAATAGCCCTCTAGGTCACCACAGAATTTTATCTGATGTGTGGGGGTTGCCGGGCAGAAGGAAAGTCCCTGCGATAGCACAAATTCTTCTGTTGGAGTAAGTGTGTGGCACAAAATATTAACAATCTTGCTGGGTGAGTTGAAGGTGCTGCTCTTGTTGTCTGTCGTGTTGCATAGTAGCTTAGACAGTTTGGTATTTTTTTTTCTTCTGTAGGGAAGCAAAGTGTGTGTTGTAGATGGGTTTCCTCTTTTTTGTGAAGTCCAGCCATGTAGAAGAATGTGTTGTAGGTTGGTTTTGTATGAGAGATTCTGGTGTTGAGAGTTCATTTTTAATTTTCTTCTGTTTGCTATACAGGATGCTGATCAGGTGGTTTCTAACCTTCAGTTGCTGTTACAGTATGACTTCATCCCATGACTTACACTTCCCTGCATTTATTTTCCTCTCATTCTGTAAGTTCCCCCATCCTCAAAGCATCTGACAAAGTGGGATTTTTCTCCCATGAAAGCTCATGCAATAAGTAAATGTGTTAGTCTTTAAGTGCCACAGGACTCCTTGTTTGTTCTGCTGAACTAGACTAACACTGCTACCCCTTTGAAACTTTTCCATCAGAGGAGGCTAACCACGGCTCATACGATCAAAAGACAGCATGCAATGGAAAAAAACATTTCGATGACCTTGGCTTCCTGGGATAACCACCTGAATATGCACAGATCAGGGCAAGCTGTGAAATGAAACCAAATTCTCTCAACACACTGATGGGTGGCATTGAAGTCCGACTTCCCAAATATCATGAACCGTGATTCTGATTCTCCACACTGGTCGTAAAGAAACATAACAAAATAAAACACCTGCCTTTACTACATTTCAGCTCTGGTTCCCTAAAAGCCACTGGGGCTAGAAAAGATAGAAGTTGCTTAAAACTCCAAGCTCTTTACTCAAAAAAGGTTTCTCTTGACCCTAAGGGGCCAGCCATGTTACGTAGATCAATATAGGTTTGGATCTGCCCCAAAATACCATGTTACCAGCCAATCCTTTAGTAACTAAAACTAAAGGTATGGTATAAAAAGAAAAGGAACAACATATGAGAGATGTAAAAGGCTTAAAGTCAGTCACAACATACAGATGATTAAGAGTCCACGTAAAGCAAGGCCTTGGAAGAATTCACAGTGTGCAAACGTGTATTGATACTCTGGTATGCACCAGTGCCTGGGTGGGTCTCAACCCCTTGTTCAGTTGCTAGTGAATAGATCCAGAGGTAGGCTGAAAATGACTGAAGACATAACAGAGTTAGCAGCAGGTGCTTTTATCACCTCTGGCCTTCCCCATACTGTGTGGAATTTTTTAGAAACCAAGCTAGAGATCAGAGTACGTGTCAAGCCTTAGTGGCTCAACAGGTTTCTCCCCAGGCCCACTGTCACTGTGAGCTTCCTTACTGGGCCACTAAGGAGACAGTGGTTTGTGAACATCCAGTCTGGAGTGTTTCCCAGAATTAAATAAGTTGAAACACAGCTATCACAAACATATTCATAACTTCTAATACAGATATAATGCCTACACATAAACACTATAACCATTCCTAACCATAACCTTTCTATTGGTATGCAACATGGCATAGCTCATAAGGATTACTGCAATTATGAAATATTGATATGAAATACTATCGCAAAACATCCCCTAAATCAAGACAGTGTCACAATTTCATTTTCCTCTGTGATGCTGTCTCAATTTAGAGGACTCTGTGATACTATTTCATATTAATATTTCATAATCACAGTAAATCTTATGAGATGTGTTATGTTGGGTGTCAATGGAAAGGTTATAATTTGTTAGGAATGATTCTATGGTTTGTGTGTAGTAGTCATATCTATAGTAAAAGTTAGGAAAAGGTTGGTTATATCTGTGTTTCTACTGATTTGATTCTGGGAAACTCCTCAGATGGGACGTCTACAGTCATTGTTCCCTTAAAGGCCCATTAAGGGAAGCCCAGGTACAATGGGCCTAGAGAGAAACATGTTCAGTGAGTCACTAGGGCTTGCCCATGTGACTCAACTCGATTTTGATTGGCAAAAGCTCTACACAGCCAGTGGTGGCTATATAGGTAGGTGAAGCAGGTGGCCAGCTGGGGCCCTGAGCAATAATGGTTCCCTCTTCAATTTGATGGACAGAAATGGAAATAGAGAAAAATACAGAAATTGTTCCCATCTAGCAGAGCCAGTAGGGCTGGAAGCCTAAGCATTTTTCAGTGTTGGCTGATTAAGGCAAACTATCATAGGATCTGCGCTTTGTCGGAATTGCAGATGCCACCATTATCTGCCTATCACCTTCACGCTGATATGCTATAAAAAGCAGGAGCACATTCTTTGGGACACCACAATAGCAAGACACAGCACAATAGCAAGAACTTTTCCAGTGAGCTCATCTTTTAGTTCCTCAGTGTGGCCATTTATTTTGCCATTTTGTGAAATTTTGCTTTTTTCTTTTCTTTTTTTTTACCTGTTCTTCTTTTGCCTTTTCCTTTTCCTTTGTGACAATTTTCCTTTGACTTTGGTTAGCTCAGGTTACTAGGTAGGTCCATATAGACTGCTACATATAAATACAGTGCTGCCCTCAAGGAATCATTACAACTGGGTATAATGTCCATGCTGTACGTCTTTCTTTTGGTAAGTAATTTTTTTAGCTGCTTTTGTACTTACTATAATTTTTGGGGGGGGGGGAGTCTAATAAACTTGAATACTTCAGAGAATTTCATTGAAATTTGGTGTTTCTCATTTATAGCTATGCACTGGAAACCTTGTTTTCACTTATTTATTATAATTATTTGTATTAAACATCTAGTGCACATAAACCCAAGCCTATATGAACAATTTTTAGGATTTGACTACCAAAATTTTAAATGTGGTATTTTACTTATTTTTGAGCCATCATTAATTTTAACACTTTTTATTTGTTAATTAATGCATGTTTTTGAATTTTTTTCAAATGTTCATTTTAACTTTGTAGTTTGCCATTAGCTCATTTATGTTAAGTGAAAGATGATCAACTTACAAGCTTCACAATGGAAAAATCTTTAAAAAATCTCATACCTAAGAATAATTTACAAGTTCCTGAAGGATAGTCATGTTAGTCTGGTTCAGTGGTTCCCAACCTTTTCTCTACCATGGCACACCTTGATACCTTCAAATTTTTTGAGGCACACCACCATTAAAAAACTCATGAATATTCAAATTAACTTAAATTAATTATGACTATTCATGAACCATGGCACTGGTTCAGATATGCTGCTATGTGGAGTAGTAGGGGTAGCAGAGCAGGGGTGGCAAAACACAGGAGGTCAGAGTTGTGTGCAGTGGCAGGCGTGAGTGTGGGGAGCAGGGCAGGGCAGGGGTGGCAAAAGAGAACAAGGGCAGCCATGTGGAGAACAGCACAAGGGTGGCAAGAGGGAAGAGAGGAAGGGAGAACACAAGTGGCTTTGTGGGGTGGCAGGGGGAACCTGGGGAGTGGGAAGGTAGGGCAGGGGAGCTTGGTGCAGCACCCACTCCCCCCTTCTCCACTGTGGCTCACTGCCCCCCCAGGGCAAATCCTCACCCCACTGCTGCTCCCTCCCCAGTGTGTCCTGTCCTCCCCTCCTCCAGCCCCCTGCTGCCTGTGATGGACCCTCCCATCACTGCAGGGGCCAGAACCAGGCCTCCAGCCCCCAGCTACACACAGCCCCCCCCAGCTACAACCCCCCCAACCAAACAGCCACCCCACAACCCCAACTACACACCCTCTGCTACACACCCACCTCTGCTACATACACACACCTGCCTCACACAACAGCAGCCCCTGACCCCCAAAGCCCTTACCTGGGCTGTTTTGCAGGCTGGCTGACACAAGCTGCTCCGCCCTACAGGGGGAGATTCACACACTCCTGGCCTCCCGCAGCTCTCTGCTAGCTGGGCTTAAGGTGGAGCCACCAAAATGCTGCTTTCTGGCTGCTCATGTTATTTTTAGGGGGACCCCTGAAACTCCACATTCTGGTGCCTTCTTCTATTTTTAGAGGGGGTGGAAGGCTGCCTGCCTAAAAATAGGGGGTCCTGGAACTGTGTTCTAGTGCCTCCCCCCTTACTTTAACCCCTGCCTTTTCCCAGCCCTGCACAACCCACGTGGCTGGGCTGACCAGGGAGGGAACTTTAACTCCAGTTCTCGGAGATGCTCGCGGCACACTTTGGGTGTTGCCCTGGCGCACTGATTGGGAACCACTGCTCTGGTTCAGCAAAACAAAGAAGGAGTCTGGAGGGGGCAGTTAGGAGTATAGGGGGGACTGGGGCCATGGAGAGGGCATCAGTGGGGGCCTTTAGGGGGCCACACAATGCACCTTCACCTAGGGCTCCCAACTGCCTCAGGCCACCTCTGCAGACAGGATGGGGATGGCCAGAGGTGATAAAAGCAGCTACACCTAGCTCGATTTTGTCTTCAGTCTCCAGTCCTCAACCAGCAACCATCTCTGGATCTGTTCTTCTGTGACTGGAGAAAGGACTGAGATGCTGGGTGCCTACCAGAGGAACTGGACAAGCCTGCAAATTCCAAGGGGTGGTGGAAGAAATAATGTTAACTAATACGATCTTCCTCATCCAGCCAGACCCACCCCCATTTAACATCACCCCATTTTAGCCCTGGGCAGGAGCTGCAAGTCCATTCATGAACTTCAGAGCCAGGGAGCCCTGTGAGATCTGCTCAGCCCATGTCTCAACAGCCACTGCCCTGGTACGCTCTGTCAGTGTCAGCAGGGGCGAGAGGGTGCAGGCTCCATCTAATCAGATAACAGCTCTCTTGTCAGGGCCATTATGGGACCAGGCCTAGCATGTAACCTTAATGGAGATGGCATCTGGGGAGCAGCCAAAGCAGTCTGAACAGGGTGGGCCAGAGTGGGAGATCCAGCCCCAAAGAGCCTCAGGGATGCTGACACTATCATGGACTCATAGCACTGGAAGGAATCATAAGAGGTCATCGAGTCCAGTCCCTTGCACTCACAGCAGGGCTAATCCCTGACAGGTGTTTGTCTAACTGACTCTTAAACACTTCCAAATGATGGAGATTCCACAACCTGCCTAGGCAACTTAGTCCAATGGTTCATCACCCTGACCATTAGACATTATTTCCTAACATCCAACCCAAACCTCCCTTGCTGTTATTTAAGCTCATTGCTCCTTGTCCTGTCATCAGCAGTTAAGAAGAATAATTTTGTGGACTACATGGGAGTTCCTACGGTGCCTGTGTCATGAACCCAGACATAGCATAGATACAACCTACACACCAAAAAGGGGTTTTCAGCCTTTCAGCCTTGAGACTGGTGGAAGCCCCTTTCTATCACCCTTGCTGCATCTGCAATGAGGGCGAGGTTGGTACAGCTACTACACTCAGCCAGGTGCATTCTTCACACCCATCAACCTCAGCACTGGTGACCAGCAGCTTGAGTGTGGCCTAGGCCTGAGACCACAGGCATAGCTGGTGCTGGGCCCAGGGGGCATGGGTCTCTGGTTCCCAGGCCAGTGCCCAAAGTCCCAAGCCATTCGACCCAGCTTGGATCCAGGGCCAGCAACAGCCGGATTGGGACCAGGGAGGTGGGGTGAGGCCAATGTTCCCCCTAAGCTGTGTGCCCACGTGGCTCCCTGGCACTGCCCATGCAGGGGATGCTGCCCGCGGCACATGGCGGCAGCCAGAGCCCCTACCTGGCTGGAAGACGCTGTCTGCCAGCCAGCTGAGAGCTCCTCCAGAGCTGGGAGTTATTAAAACTCCCGCCCAGAGAAGCTCTGACGGAGCGTGCTCAGAACATCTAAGTGTGCTCCATCAGTGCTTCTCCGGCCGGAGAGCCATGGCTCAGACCTGTGTGGCCCAGTAAGACTTGCGGGGGGGGAGGTCGAGCTGGCTGGGGAGTTACTGGGGGGAGCAGGCTAGGGTAGGAGCAGGGGACCTGGCTGGCTTGGGAAGGGGGGCGCTTACTGGGAGAGCTTGGGGGGGATGATCAGGCCCATGGAGGTGTGTGTGCAGGATTGGCCCGCATCCATGTGCTGGATCAGGCCTGCCGGGGGGGCAGCCCTCAGTTGCTCAGCTGCCTCAGGGCCTTAGAGGGAACATTGGGTGGGGTCGAGGCCACACACATTTTAGTGGCACCCCTGCGTGAAGCCCAGGGGGTTCTGAACTGGTTGGGAGGGTGTAAACTGCCCCAAGCTCTGGTCCAGGGTCTGAAGAAGAAAGTCAATTAACTGAACTTACATGGAAGCCTAAACTGAGATAAGACTAAATCTGTGTGTGGGCTTGGCTGAAACTCTCTTGTTCTCTAACATTTTGTTCTAGGGGTCCAGTAAACACATTGGTCACCACTTCCCACAGGTTCTGCCCCTCGGCAATTTTTCAAGAGACATTACTGAGGACATAAGAGCAAATTGCCCCCTGTCTAGGAAAGACAGTAGAGCAAGAGACCACCCTGGCTTAACCAGGAGATCTGCAACAACCTGAAACGCAAAAGAGTCCTACAAATAGTGGAAACAAGTTCAAATTTCAAAAGCTGAATATTAAAAAAACAACACAAGGATGTAGAGACAAAATTAGAAAGGTCAAGGCACAAAACAAGCTTAAAGTAGCAAGACACATAAAAGGTAACAAGAAAAAATACAAATGCATTAGAAGCAAGAGGAAGATCAAGGACAGGCCTGTTGCTCAGGGGGGAAGGAGGAGCGATAACAGAGAACGTGGAAATGGTGGAAGTGATAAATGACATTTTTGTTTCATTTTTAGAAAAAAGGTCAGCATTAACTGGTTGTCTAATATAGCAAATGCCAGTGAAAATGAGAGGATATGAGGCTAAAACAGGGAAAAAACAAGTTTAAAAATATTTAGACAAGTTAGATGTCTTCAAGTCACTGGGGGCCGACGAAATACATCCTAGAATTCTCAAGGAGGAGATATCTGAGCCACCTCTGAAAAGTCATGGAACACAAGAGATGTCAGAGGACTGGAAAAGGGCAAATATAGTACAAATCTATAAAAAGGGAAATAAACACAACCTGTACTCTTAAGCTATGCCAACACTTCAGAGGCTGCCAGCAAAAGATTGGCTGGCAGAAAGTCATTGCTATATTATGGTGGTGGCTGGTGTACACACAGTCATCCTTTGGTCGGTGGAGTGTGTCCTTGATAGAAGACAGAAGAGACAGTGGGGGGAAGCTGAGAGAGTAATAACTCAGCTGCCTGGAGGGGTCCTACAGGCTCCCTGTTGTCTCCCAGCCTTGCTGGGGGCCCAGGCACTGTGCTGGGGGCTTCCCGGGGTCCCAGCTGCAGTCAGCTGCCTGCTGCCTCCTGGATCCACGTTGTGGTGAGTAAACCCATCCCAGGCTCATGTGGCTGTGGCTGGTTGCCTCTGGGGCAGGCAAGCCTGGGGCAGCTGCCTTGTCTTGGGACCCCAGGAAGCCTACAGATCCATAGCAGCAGCCACCAGGACTCCTCTATTCTGGCACCAGTGGCCTGAAGCCACCAGGGATGGAGGAGCGGGAAACTGAAGCCACTGGGGTCCTCTGTCCCTGGGGCAGGAGGATGGGAGGGGGCTGAAGCTGCCAGGGTAGCTGTGTTCCTGGGGGCAGTACAGCTTCTGCCCAGGGCTCAACCTGGTCCTGGGCACCAGGGGCATGGGAAACCACCAGGCTGCAAGCCCCTGGTGACTGCTCAGGGAGGCTGCCCCCTGCCACCTGGGGCAGGTGTGTCTCAGCAGCTGAAGCACTGCTGCCCTTCTTTTACTGATCACTTTCACTGTTCTCTTAGATCAGAAAAACTGGCAAGTGTGACAGCTCAACACCACTCCAAAGAGGCAGAGTGTCCACACTGACAGTGACTGATATAGTTACCCACATCCCTCGAGCTCCCACCAAAACCACACCACACAAGCCACTGTCTACAGCCAAGCCCTAAGACATAGCCACATTTGCTCTGATTCCTCAGACGGAGACAGACACCTTCAGGGTCTCTATCAAGCATTCTTAAAACTACAGCACCCAGCTGTGGAAGTGAAGAAACAGATTGACGGAGGCAGGTCAGTACCCCTGAAGTCAACTACTACAGGAGAAACCTAAAAAGAAAACAACAGAATGCCTCTAGTCATTACCTACAACCCCCAAGTCAGACCTCTACAGCACACCCCCGAGGGTCTACAGCCTATGCTACAAGATGATCCGTCACGCTCTCAAGCCTTGGGAGAAAGACCTCTCCTTGCTTACAGACAGCCACCCAGCCTGAAACAGATACATACCAGCACCTACAGACCTAACAACAGAACCCTTAAAGCAATCACACAGCTCTGCAACAAACAAATTCCCCCTCACCTTATACCAAGCATGCCCAAACTGCGGCTCGGGAGCCACATGTGGCTCTTGAATGAAAAACTGTGCCTCCCGGATGACCGTCAGCAAATCAATTTAGGAAAGCAGCCCCAGCCTAGGAGTTCAGGAGGGCGTCAGGACAGTGGGGAGAAGTGTGGCATGGTCAGGGATGGCAGGGAGAAGTGCGCATGGTCAGGCTTTTAAATAACTTGCCATTAAACTGCAGTCTTCTACATCAAGCAGCAGCTAAGTTTTTAATGTATAGGCCTCATTTTCATGGTAACCTTAAAGTAATTATTAGAATCTGACATTAGCAGGATCAATATTTGTCCTCTTTTTATGATAAAACTAAAGTGTGCAATGAATTTTAAACTTAGTAATTTTTGTAATAGGTAAAAGTATATGGCTATAGGCCTCAGTGATAGCTCTTGAAGGTTTAATAATCAACTTGTATGGCTCTTGAGTTCCATAAGTTTGGCCACCTCTGCCTTATACCTTGGACAAACAGGACAATCTCTGCACACATGAATAAATGGGCACAAAACTGACATCAGAAATTACAATATTCCAAAACCAGTAGCTGAGCACTTCCATCTACCTAATCACTCTGGTGATTGATTGTTAACAACTGTGCTCAAGCAAGTCAATTACACATTAAGACTTCAAAGAGAAACAGCAGAATTGGAACTGATACATATTGCAGATTCAATTGTATGAAAGCAGCATTAAACCATGACTATGAATTCTTCCCCCAGTACAACAGGTGATTTGATCTCACTTCCTCTATGTGCCGTTTCCCAATGTTTAAATCTTAACAATTGCTTTGATTTGCTGTTACAGTGTGACCTGATCTCATGACTTACACTTCTCTGCAGTTATTTTCCTCCCATTCTGTAAGTTCTCCCATCTTCAAAGTGTCTGATGAAGTGAGATTTTTCTCCCATGAAAGCTCATGCAATAAATAAATGTGTTAGTCTTTATGTGCCACAGGACTCCTTGCTTCTTTTGCTGAACTACACAAACATGGCAACACCTTTGGAACTTAACACAGCAACACTGTGCTGCCTTATTTTTGCTGACAAAAGCCCTATGCTGCTCATCTAGGAGGTTTCATTTTGGTGGCAAAGAGGGGAGTATAGCGTGCATGCCAGAACTGTTCTGTTGCAAAACTTCTTAGTGTAGACAAAGCTTTAACTTCAGTACTTGGAAAGACACTGGAGTCAAGAATTAAGCAGTTAATTTGTAAACACCTAAAATAAGGTGATAAGTAATAGTCAGCATGGATTTGTCAGGAACAAATGGTGTCAAACCAACCTGACAGCTTTCTTTGCCATGTAACAAGCCCTGTGGATGGGGAAGCAGTAACTGAGGTGCATCTTAAATTTAGTAAGGCTTTAAGTACAGTCTTGCACGCACTATAGTGGGGGGCCAAAACTGGGCACAGTAGTCCAGATGTGTCCTCACCAGTGCTGAATAGAGGGGAACAATCACATCCCTCCATCTGTTGGCCATGGGCTCACTGAAGCAGCCCATTAAGGAGCATTAGCCTTCTAGGCAACAAGGACACACTGTTGACTCATATCTAGCTTCTTGTCCACTGTAACCCCCAGATCCTTTTCAATGGAGCTACTGTCTGGCCAGTGGGTTCCCCAGGCTGTAGCAGTGCCTGGGACTCTTCTGTCCTTAGTGCAGGCCTCTGCTCTTGTCCTAGCTGAAACTCATTAGATTTCTTCTGGCTCAGTCCTCCAGCTGTATAGGAATCAACAGTTTGCCCTTGTTGCCAAGAAGGCTAACGAAATATGGAAGATTGAAAAAAATTGCATTTGCTTAGTCTGGAGAAGAGATGACAGAGGGGATACGAGAACAGTTTTCATATACATAAAAGGTTATTACAAGGAGCGGGCACAAAAATGTTCTCATTAACCTCTGAGGATAGGACAAGAGGCAGTAGGCTTAAATTGTAGCAACAGCATTTTAGGCTAGACATAAGGAAAAACTTCCTGACTGTCAAGGGAGTTAAACATTGGAAAAAATTACCTAGGAAGGCTGTGGAATCTCCGTCACTAGAGACTTTTAAGAGCAGGTTGGACAAACACCTGTCAGGGATGGCTTAGAACAGGTGTGGCCAAACTGTGGCTTGGGAGCTGCACTGCAGCTCTTGAATGCAAAAGTGTTGCTTGCAGAAGAACTTGGCTTATACACAGGTCAGAGACTGGAAAGCAGCTCCAGCCTAGGAGTTTTAAATCTCCCACTCAGAGCATGCTTGGGGGTTGGGGGGTGGCCCAGCCCATGCCTAGCTGCTGGAGTGGCCATAATGAATGCTCAGCCTGGGCAGGGCTTAAAGCAAGAGGAGCAAGCTCCAGGCTCTGCCTAGCCACCAGAGTGGCCCGCTAAGGGGACCCCGGCTTGGGGGAGCTAGCATCAGGGCCTGGGGGTTAGGGGAGGGGGTTGGGGATGGTGGGGAAAAGCAGTGGCATGGTCAGGGACAGTGGGGAGAAGAGCAGCATGGTTAGGAATAGCTGGGAGAAGTGGTGACATGTTTAGATTTTCTCATAGGCCCTAATACAGTTTAAGTTTCTTTAAAATAAAATCTTGTTTTACAAGTCCTTTTAAACATGATGTCAAATAATAAATGAAAATACAAAGCAGAAAATAGGTCATTTACTGGATAAGCCTAGTTTTCATGGTAACGTTAAGTAATTATTAGAATCCGACATTAGTAAGATCAATATTTGCCCTCTCTTTCCAATAAAATTAAATTTTAAAATGAATTTTAAATTTAGTAATTTTGGAGTAGGTTGTGATCCTGTCTAGCTCTAGGGGAATGATTATGATTATTTTTCATATTTGTAATAATCCATGTGATATCCCATGTTTGGTGTCAGTAGAAAGGCTGTAATCTGCTAAGAATGATTATATGGTTTATATGTAGATATATGCCTGCATTAGAAATTAGAAATCTATTTGTTTTTATTTGTACTCCAAGTTATTCAACTCCAAGCAATCTCAGACTGGGCGTCTACAAAACTATTGTCATTCTAATAGCCCATTAGGGGCTCCCCGCTGCAGTGGGCCCAAGGAGAAACCTGTTTGAAGAGTCACCCAAGCTGACCATGTGACTCAACTCCATTTTGATTTGGCAAGGACCCTGAGAGCATGGGGAGGACCAGAAAGTGATAAAATACCATAGCCCATTCTCCATTTCATCCCTAGTCTTCAGTCTGTCTGCAACCAACACCCTCTTCTGGGACTGAACAAAGGAATGAGACCCACCCAGGTGCTGGGTGCATATCAGAGGAGTTGGACTAACTTGCAAACTACACATTCTTCAAGGATTTGCTTTCTATGGACTCTAAACCATTTGTATGTATGTGATTCACTTTGACCCTTATACATCTCTCATATTTTGTTTGCCTTCTTTTTATATTAAACCTTTAGTTGTAGTTGCTAGAGGATTGGCTGGCAGCATGGTAATTTGGCTAAGATACAAGCCTATATTGTTCTGGGTAATGTGGCTGACCCTTTGGGGTCAAGAGAGCCTATTCCTTTAAGAGACCCAGTGGCTAGGGGGGACCATAGGATCTGATGTGCAGTAAGGGGGCTGTTTCTGTTTTGCTATGCTTGGTGATGACTAGAGTGGGGAATCAGAAGCATGTTTTGTTGCTGAGTGGGAGACTGGTTTAAGTACCACTGGTCAGTGGTTTGAGGGTTTGGCCCCTGGTTTTGCAGCTTGCCCTGATTTTGACACATTCAGAAGGTTATCCGAGGAGGCTTGAGTCACAATCTGAAATGGAAGGCAGCGGATGTGGCTAAGATCTAGTTGAGTGTGTGCAAATCATACTAGGTGGTTTCTCTCCCAGATATGGTGTATGCTGTTCGAATGCATGTGGAGATCCTGCCTGGAAATAGGTTCTCCTTGTGAACACTCAGTAGTGGAAACCAAAAGTTTATGTGTTTTTCTGAACTGGCTTAGTTCTCTCTAAATAAAAGGCTAGAGCACACTTCACATCCAGTGTATGCAGGACAGCATACTGTGGATTGGCTTGTGGCTTTGGGAAGAAACTGGAAGATGAATGGGCTGGTTTAGATAGAAAGATGATGTAATTTTTTGTAGAAATTTGGGGTGTGGGCGAAGGGAAACTTTGTCCCTGTGAAAGACTGTGTAGGGAGGTTGTGCCATGAATGCTGCAAGTTCACCAGCAGATGTAATTGCAACCAGAAATGCCACCTTCATTGACATGTGGAGGAAGGAATGTGTCGCCAAAGGTTCAAATAGTGGTTTTGTAGATATCTTGAATACCATTGTTAGGTCCCACTGTGGGACTGGGGTCCTAACCTGAGGATATAAGTTCTGGATACTCGTCATGAAGCGTTTAAGTATTGGATGGGTGAATAGAGATGAATTATGAACTGGTATATGCAAAGTGGATGATGTCGTGAGATGGACCCAAAACGTACTAAGTGACATCTCTGTCTGTTTCAGTTGTAAAAGGTATTCAAGAACGTGCGGAACAGGAGCCCTCACTGGATCAACTGAGTGTCGACTATACCAGATGGAGAAACACTGCCACTTCTGAAGGTAAAAAAAGCAAGGAGTCCTGTGGAACTTAAAGACTAACAGATTTATTTATCTCATGCGCTTTTGTGGGAGAAAAATCCCACTTTGTCAGATAAGTGCCACAAGACTCCTTGCTTTTTTTGCTTTACTAGACTAACACAGCTGCCTCTTTGGAACTTCTGGAGGTACGTATGTCTCATTGCAGATTTTCTACTATTTAACAGGATGTTTTTGACAGGGTCTGAACACTGTGCCTCTATGTCATTGAACTACTGAGGTATGAGGCTGTAAGATGAAGCCTGTCCAAATGGTTGTGTAACATCTTCCCTTTGTTTTGGGATAGGAGATTTGGGACCAGGGGAAGGATGATTGGTATCTTTGTGGACATGCATAAGAGGTAAGTATAGTAGGCCTGTCTGGGCCATGCTGGAGCTATCATTATCACTGTGGCCCTGTCCTGTGGTGATGATGGGTATTGGGGGAAAAGCATAAAGTAGAATTTGACTCCAGCTGAGAAGAAATGCATCCTGCTTGGATCCTGGCCTATCACTGCTTGTGAGCAGAAACTTTGGTATTTTTTGTTTGCATGCATGGCAAATAGGTTTATTGTGGGAAATTCCCACTGTCTGAATAGCCCTTGGATGATGTCATTTTGAATTTCCCATTCATGTGCATTCGTAAATATTCTGCTTAGGGTATCTGCAGTTATACTGTCTTTACCTGGAAGGCACGTAGCTGAGATGTGTATCTTATTTGAAATGTGCCAGTCCCAGAGTTTCATTGCTTCTAGGCATAGAGATTGGGACCATGCTCCCCCCAGTGGTTGATGTAAAATATACACACTACATTGTGCAAACCTTTATAGTCTTTCCCAATATGCATGGCAGAAAATGACGGCATGCGTTTTGAACTGCATGAAGTTCTAGTAAATTTATATGCAGAGATTTCTCTTGTGTTGACCACCTGCCTTGGTTCGTTATCTGTAGGAGGTGCACTACCCATCCTGTCATGGCGGTGTCTTTGGTTAACAGTACAGTCGGAGTCTTGTTCATGAAAGTTACCGTTGAAATAAATTTTTCTGTTTTGTCCACTAGGTTAATGTGTCTTTCACTGGTTTTGGAATATATAACATTCGTTGGAGACAGTGATTCTGTATTCTGGCACATCTCAGCAACCAAATTTGCAGGGGTCGCATACAAAGCCTTGCGTGACGTACTAGGTAATTTGTGGCTGCCATGTGTCCGAGCATTTTCATGCACGTACGTACTGATATAATTGGGGAGTTCTGGATGATGGGAACGAGTTCCCTTTATGTTTCTGTATCTGTCCTGTGGAAGGTAGGCCTTGGCAGATAGGGAATGGATTCGAGCCCCTATAAGGAGGATCTCCTGTGAGGGGCACATAGAAGATTTTTGGTAATTTATTATAAGACCAAGGGAAAGAAGAAAAGAGCTTCCATTTCTCTCTTGCTTATAATGCTGTGTGATACAATTGTGCCCTTATTAAGAAATCAAGATCATAGAATCATGGAATCCTAGGGTTGGAAGGGACCTCATAGGTCATCTAGTCCAACCCCCTGCCAGAGGCAGGACCACTCCCACTAAACCATCCCACTCATGGTTTTGTCCAGCCGGGCCTTAAACACCTCCAAAGATGGAGATTTCACCACCTCCCTTGGCAGCTCATTCCAAGGCTTCACCACTCGCCTAGTAAAAAAGTTTTTTCTAATATCCTGCCTCGACCTCCCTAACTGCAGCTTGAGACCATTGCTCCTTGTTCTGTCCTCTGTTATTACCGAGAACAGTCGAGCTCCATCTTCCTTAGAGCATCCCTTCAAGTAGTTGAAGGTTGCTATCAAATCCCCCTCAATCTTCTCTTCTGCAGACTAAATAAGCCTAATGCTTTCAGTCTTTCCTCACAGGGCTTGTGCTCCAGCCCTTTAATCATTTTGGTTGCCCTCCGCTGGACTCACTCTAGCATGTCCCTGTCCTTTTTGTAGTGGGGAGCCCAAAACTGAACACAGGATTCTAGATGTGGCCTCACCAGTGCAGAATAGAGGGGAATGATCACATCCCTTGATCTGCTGGTAATACTTCTTTTGATGCAGCCCAGTATGCCTTTGGCCTTTTTGGCAGCAAGAGCACACTGCTGACTCGTATCTAGCTTCCCATCCACCATGACCCCCAGGTCCTTTTCTACACTGCTGCTACTTAGCTGAATGTTTCCCAGCCTGTAGCAGTGCATGGGGTGTTTTTGTCCCAAATGCAGGATTTTACACTTATCCTTATTGAATCTCATAAGATTTCTATTGGCCCACTGTTCCAATTTATCTAGGTCTCCCTGAATCCTGTCCTTGCCCTCCAACGTGTCTACTGGTCCCCCCAGCTTGGTGTCATCCACAAACTTACTGAGAACGCAGTCTATTCCATCATCCAGATCATTGATGAAAATGTTGAACAGAACCGGCCCCAGGACTGACCCCTTGCGGAGGTGGGCAGCAACGATGCCTGTGAATTTTGAAAATACTCTCGGTGCCATGCACAGACTGAAAGGCAGGGCCGTGTACTGGTAGTGCTTGTCCAAGAATAGAAATCTGAGGTTTTTTCTGTGTGCCAGGTGGATAACTATATGAAAATACACATCTTTCAGATCAAGGGAAGCCAACCAGTCCCCTTGTTCCAACACAGAGAGTACAGTAGATAAAGTTACCATCTTGAACTTCTGGGAGTTTACAAACTTGTCGAGCCTCTGGGGGTGTAAGGTAGGTCTCCAGTTCCCCACCCCCTGTCCTCTTTTCTGTGAGAAAGTATTGGGAGTAAAAACGTCTCCTGACATATTGTTTTGGGACCTCCTCTATTGCTGAGATGAGAAGGAGGTTGCTTATCTCTTGCTGTAATAGATATATGTGAGAGGGGTCCCTGAAAAGGGAGGAAGGAGGAGGGTGGATATTAGGTCTTGACAGGAAGGGGATGGTATATCCTTCACTGATTATCTCTGTGACTTACCTGTCTGATTTTATATTCTTCCATCATTGGAGGAACAGATGTAATCTGTTGTAGAAGAAAAGAGGTGTCAATGTGGTAACATTCTGCTTGGGAAAGAAGAGGTTGATCAAACCCTTGACCAGTTTTTCAAAACTGTTGTTTAGAATTAGTCAGTTGAGCAGCTGGTGAAGACTGATTATTCTGTCTGTGCCTTTGTTGCTGCCTGGATCAGAACCTCAGGTTGTCAAATCTCCTATTCGATTGATACTGAGGATATCTATGGTTGTAATTCTGATACTTGTGGTACTTCTTGCATGCTGTAAGGGTGCATGTGCCTAGAGTTCTAAGAGCTGCTCTAGAACCCTTAAGCGCATGCATGATTTTGTCTGTTTTCTCCCCGAACAGTTTTTCCTTATCAAATGGTAGATCCTCAATTGTTGCCTGCATCTGTTTTGGCAGACTTGCCAAATGGACCCACGAGGATCTTCTCATGACCCCTACTGTACCAATGGTTCAGGCAGCTGCATCAGCTGCATCCATCGGTGCCTGCAGTGCTGTTCTAGCTGTCAGCTCTCCTTCTTTTATCAATGAATTAAATTGTTTTCTTCTCTTCAGGAATAAATTTAATAAAATCAACTATTTTTGTGTAGTTGTCACGATCGTAGTTAGACAACATTGCTGTATAATTTGCCACTCAATTGAAAAGTGGCAGAGGTGTATACCTTTCTGCCTAAGAAGTCAAGCTTTTTATCTTCATCTATTGGGGCCAATTTAGTGAACATTTGCTTTGACCTCTGGTTAAGCTGCTTCAATGACTAAAGAGTTCAGTTAAGCATGTGTGAAGAGAAATTTGTTGCCTTTTGGGGCAATGAAATATCTTGTCATTTTTTTTTTTATTTGTAGGAGTAGCTGTGGCACGGGTCTGCCATATCATATTTGCTGGTTCCATTATGTCCTCATCCAGAGGCAGGATGACTTTAGTGGAGGCAGTAGACTATAATATGCTGTACTGTTTGTGTTGAGTAGAAGAAGTGTCCTCCATGTGGATATCCATGTTATCCACCACTCTCCTGAACAGTTCTTGGAACTGCTTAGAGTCATCAGTTTTTGATGGTTGACTAGGTGTTTCTAGCACACAAATGGGTTCAGTGGGCTGAGGTATTGACTGCACCTGAGGTGTAGCTGCCATGACAACTTGCTGTTGTTGTGTCAGAACTGCTAGAGGCTGCATTATGGTGGTATGCATTTGCAAGGTTGATGGCAAACCCTGTAATGGCGCATACTGTGGCCAGTTCCCCCAGCCCATCTATGGCATTGGGAAAGAAGTATTCATTAATCATGGGGTAGTGAACCATGGAAACCCCACATTAGTAGCCTGAGGCAGTATTTGGGGACATGGCTGGATTGGTTCCAGTCCGGAGTTGGAGATTTAGTATTCTTGGACCCTGTGCTTTCTCCAGAGGATAATGAGGAGGAGGAAAGCTGGCTAGGTGAAGAATCCACCCCCAATAAAGGTGAAATTGGAGATGATTCCTGTGGGAAGAGACATCTCAGTTCACAGTGGTGAGTCTTCCTCTTATGTTTTCTGGGAGCTATCTCTGACGCGCAAGCTCCTTCCAGAGGCTGAGACAGAGATTGCTGTTGAGAGTGGGACAGCACCGGGTTCTCTGATGGGGCCTGCTGTGGTGGTGTGCTGTGTGGCAGAAGAATCAGGCCTGGAGAAAGAAAAGTTGGCATGGCAGGAGTTGGTGCCGGTGGTACAGCACCCTGCACGGGGGGTAAGAATGGTGCCAGTGTCAGTGCCGTTGCGGCCATTACTGCCATTGTTGGCATTGTTCCAGCTGTTGGCTGAGGAGTTGGTGCTGCTTTAATTTCTGCAGCTTTCTCCTTCTGCCTTTACTCCTTTCTGGAGTTCATCTGGCAGCTTCCCTTTCCAGGGGCATCTGCACCTGAGGGATCCAGAGCTTCCAGGGTACCATTGTTTTTAAAGACAGAGTTGGCTCTTTTTGAAGTACAGGGAATGGAGCAGAAGAATGCTGTTTCTGCAGAATATATGAGGGAACTGGAGACCAACTGGAGTCAGAAGCGGGTCTTAATGAACCTTCCATGAGTAGGTGTTTTAGTTTCATTGCCCTATCTTTTCTTGACCTTGAGGTTAATTTCTCACACTGTGGGCACTTTTGGGGAATGTGCCCCTCACCCAGGCATTGTATGTGAGTGTTACTCACCCTTGTGCAGTAGCCAAGGTTCTTTGAGATGCACATCCCCGACATGCTCCACTGTAGGTGTCTGCTCACATCTGAGCACCGGATCGGAGATCTTTTGCATCTGTGCCCTAAGAGGGAGGTGCACGACACAGGGACTCGCAGCAGTTTTCGCACTGCTCGGAGCTCATGTGTCTCCCCCCTCCCATCACTCAGTTCCTTCCCCAATGCAGAGGATAGGTGATTTGGATAAAGAGTACACTCCAAAGTAGAGGGCAGGAGGGTGGGAAGTGAAGTATGTCAGGGACATGCATCTTGAAGAACCTTGGCTAGAGCACATGGATGAGTAATGCTCACTTCTTCTTTGAGCAGTGTCCCCGACTGCTCCACTGTAGGTGAATGCCAAGCAGTTCCCTTCAGGAGGGGGGCACTTCAGAGTTGGTATTGTGCATGGATCCTAGGACTGCTCATCTGACAGATGTATCATCATTGGCCAGTTGTTCAACGGCCTAGTGTTTTACAAAAATGTCAGCTGAAGCCCAAGTAGCAGCTCGGCAGATGTCTGCTATTGGAATGTTCTGTAAGAAAGCAGCAGATGTAGTGATAGATCTTGTAAAGCGTGAACGAGTGGTATCTGATGGTTGTCTTCCAGACGTGATATATGCAGTATGTACACAAGAGGAAACACACTTGGAAAGCCGTTGCTTAGAGATAGGTTTTCCTTTCGAGCATTCTGTTGTAGAAACGAATAGTTTTGTCATTTTATGAAATGTTTTTGTTCTTTCTAAATAGAAGGCTAGAGCTCTTCTGACATCAAGGGTATGTAGACTACCTTGTTGGGAGGAAGAATATGGCCTAGGAAAGAAAACAGGGAGATGGATTGTCTGATTCATATGGAAGGATGAGGAAATCTTAGGTAGGAATTTTGGATGGGGGTGCAATGATACTTTATCTGGATAAAAAGCAGTATACCGTGGGTGAGCCATGAGAGCTGCTAGCTCGCCTACCCTCCTTGCAGATGTAATCACTAC
This sequence comes from Podocnemis expansa, assembly GCA_007922195.1. Lineage (NCBI taxonomy): Eukaryota > Metazoa > Chordata > Testudines > Podocnemididae > Podocnemis > Podocnemis expansa. The sequence continues at coordinate 152,722 of ML682046.1, forward strand.
AAAAAAAAGTTACCTTCATTGACACATGACATAATGAACAATTCACGAGGGGTTCAAAGGGATTTTTAGTGATTGCACAGAAAACAAGTGTGAGATTCCATTGTGGTACTGGTGGCTGTACGTATGGATACATATTTTGGATGCCAGGCATGAACCTCTCTACTGTTGGATGTGTGAAAAGAGAGAGGAGCCTTGTACCGGTACATGGAAGGTTGAGACTGCCGTGAGGTGGACTCTGATAGTGTTAATGGATAGATTTTTGTTTTTCAGGTGAAGAAGATAGTCCAGTATTTGGGGGATGCTTGTTGTGTCTGGATACATGTTTCGTTTGGAACACCAAATGGAGAATCTGTGCCACTTTTGAAGGTAGGTATGTCTTGTGGCAGGCTGTCTACTGTTTAGAAGGACTTGTTTCACTCGGTCTGAACACTGTGATTCTAATTCATTGAACCATCTAGGTACCAAGCAGTCAGATGTAGTCTGTCAAGATGGTTGTGTAATGTCCTGCCCTTGTTTTGTGACAGGACATCTGGGACTAAAGGAAGGGTGATTGGGCACTCTACAGACATTCAGAGGAGTTAAGTATACCATGGCTGTCTTGGCCATGCTGCATTATTAGTATCACCCTTGCCCTGTCCTGTCAAATTTTGGAAATCGTTTTGGCTATTAGAGGTATAGGAGCTGAGCTTTCCATGACATTAGAAAAAGCATCCCCCATGGAACGGTGACCGATTACTGCTCTTGAACAGAAGCTGTGCATTTCTTGTTTGCATATGTCGCAAATAGGTCTACTGATGGTGAACCCCATTGGTTGAATATTTTGGAAATTATGTTGTTGTTTATCTCCCATTAGTGTTTCTGTAGGAATATTCTTCTCACGGAATCCACAGTTGTATTGTCTGTGCCAGGTAGATACACTGCTGATATCTGTATCTCTGATAGAGACGGCACCACTCCCACAGTTTCAAAGCTTCTATGCATAGAGATTGGGAGCGTGCTCCTCCCTGGCAGTTGATATAATACATAAAGGCCAGGTTGTCTGTTTGGACCCTGATGACTTTGCCCTCTATCAATGGTAAAAAGGATCAACATGCATTCTGCACTGTTCTGAGCTCAAGCAAATTTATGTGGAGGCTTTTTTCTTGACTTGTCCATCAGCCCTGAGCTGTTATGTTGCCTAGGTGAGCACCCCAACCTATCATGGAAGCATCTGTGGTTATAATAATAGACAGCCTGTGGGATGTAAATGCTACTCCTATCAAGAGGTTGTGTTGGTTCGTCCACCAGGTCAGGGTATCCTTCACTGTTTTTGGAATGGACAGATGGCAACGGAAGGGTTCTTTTTGTGGATTAAAGTTCCTTAGAAACCATAGTTGCAAGGGACACATTCAAAGTCTGCATAATGGACTAGGTTCGTTGCAGCTGCCATGTGACCTAGTAATTGCATGCAACGACGTGCCATGACTGTCGGGCTGGGCTGAATTGTGGACACCAGATCCCTTCTGTTGTCAAACCTTTCCTGCAGAAGATATGCTTTGGCAGATGGTATATGAATTCTCACTCCGGTAAAGCGGATTTCTTGTGTGGGAGTCACTGAAGATTGTCTGTAATTTATCATTAGGCCCCGAGAATGAAACAGAGTTTCTGTGCTGCGTGTGACATGTTGGGCTGTTTCGAATGATTCTCCTTTTACTAAAAAGTCATCGAGGTATGGAAAGATTGTTATGCCCCTCTTTCGAAGGTGGGCAGAGACAACTGCAATCAGTTTTGAGAACGCCCTCAGTGCTGTGCACAGGCCAAAAGGAAGTACAGTGTACTGGTAGTGATTGTCCATAAAAAAGAACCTTTGAAATTTTCTGTGTGCTGGGTGGATTGCTATATGAAAATATATGTCCTTGAGGTCGAGAGATGCTAACCAGTCCTTGGGTTCCAAGGCAGGAAGGATTGTATATAGAGTAAGCATCTTGAATTTGCATGTGTGGACAAACTTGTTCAATTTCCTTAGGTCCAAGATAGGTCTCCAACCTCCGGTCTTTGTTTTGGGTCAAAAAGTATCAGCAGTAGAATCCTCTCCCCCTGTAATGTGGTGGTACTTCTTTGATTGCTCCTATGGATAGGAGGCCGAGTACCTCTTGTTGGAGCAGGTGTACATGAGAGGGGTCCCTGAATAGGGATGGGGAAGGGGGTGGGATATGGGTATAGCTATGAATGGGATGGTGTTTCCATTCTTGATGGTATCCAGAACCCACTTGTCTGAGATAATGTTGCTCCAGTGATGAAGAAATGGAAGCAATCTGTTGTTCAAATAATGATGAGATGGTAAGGTGATTTCCTGCCTGGGACTGAGGTGGTCCGATGATCTCTTGACCACAGCTTCAAAATTGTTGTTCTAGGTTGGAAGTTTGGTTGTTCGAGGACATCTGGTTCATTTGCCTGCATCTTTGGTGTTGTTGTCTAGGTCGAGAATGAGCATTGTCAGATCTTTTATTTTGCTGGTATTGGCTATTTCTGTTCTAATATCTCCAGTAGGTATTGGTTCTTTTACTGAAGAAGGCAAATAGATCCCTCAGGTGCAGAGGGTGGCTCTCGAGTCCTTAATCATGTGCATAATTTCATTTGTCTTTTCTCTGAACAGTTTTTCCTTGTCAAACGGCAGATATTCAGTTGTGTTCTGCAGCTGTTTTGGTAAGCCGGTGGAGTGAAGCCAAGAGGCCTGTCGCATGACTATCGCCATTCCCACTGCGTGTGCTACAGGTGTCTGCTACATTAAGAGAAGCCTGTAATGCTGTACGGGCTACTAGTCTCCCTTCCTTTATCAATGTATCAAATTCATCTTTTTTGTCATGTGGAATGAAGTCAATAAATTGAGCCAGTTTTTAACAGATGTCGTGGTCATAATTAAAAAGTATAGCTGTATAATTTGTCACTCTCATGATCAATAATACAAAGGTGTACATCTTTCTGCCCAAGAGATCTAGCTTTTTATCCTCTTTGCCTGTCAGGGTAGACCTATTTTGAAGTTGCCTGGATCTTTGATTGGCTGCTTCTTTGACCAATGAATTCGGGTGCAGATGTGTAAATAGGAATTTGTTATCCTTTGATGTAATAAAGTATTTCTTATCCACCTTTTTATGTGTGGGTGCAGCAGTAGCCGGTGTCTGCCAGATAATGTTAGCCGGCTCCATAATGCCATCGTGCATAGGCAAGGCTATTTTTGAAGATGCAGACGATTGTAAAATTCTATCAAGTTTATGTTGGGTCATGGAGTCCTTGTGCATAGGAATGTCCATGGTGTCCGCCACCCTTCTGAACAATTTCTGAAACTGTTTAGAGTCATCTACTTTCCTTTGATGTGTCAAGGAATCCTCTTGAGGAGTTGATATTGAGGACTGGTGCTGTCGCTGAGAGTCCTGAGTATTCAGAGGTTGCTGCTGCAGTGTCATTGGGGCTATGTTGGGCTGCCGTGGCAAAGGTATCTGCACTGGGGAGGGCATGCCTTGTGGTGTCCCATAACTGGGCCAAGTACGCCATCCATAGCCAGGCATTACATAAGGTATATTATTATACCAGGGGTGCATAGGCCAATTGAAGCCCAAACTGTGATTATAAGTTTGCATCTGAGCTGCTTGTTGCGGTGGTAGGGGCTCTGGAGTTTGCGATCTAGTACTACCGGATTGCTAGGAAGGGCTTGATGAAAGTGAGATGGAGGTAAGTTGACTTTGAGACGATCCCACTGAAAAAAGTGGGGAAATGGGTGAAGTCCTTGAAAGCGCATGCCCCAAATCACAGTGATGGGGTTTTTTTTCTTGTTCTTTTGTGGGGACCTGTCTGGGTTTTGTGCCCCTTCCAATGTGATTGACTGTGGCTGTGTATTCTGTAATTGTATGGGCACTGTACTTTCTAGAGGTGCAGATTGCTGATCTGCACTGTATGGAACTGCCGGTGCCGCCGGTGCATAGAATGCAGGTACCGGAACGCTCATCGGTGCCGCTTGCTGAGCCATGCTGTGGTTTGTTGGCATGGGGAGCGGAGAACAAAATGTCGGCAGCATGCTTAGGTTATTAGTAAACAGGGTGCACGGCACCGCAGGTATGATCAGCGCCAGACTGCTCACTGACTAGACCATTGGTGCCCATAGTGGTGTGGTGTCTAAAGCTGTAGCTGCAGCTTCTGCTGTCAGCTTAGCTGGCTTTGAAGTTTTTTCACACCTGCGCTGTTTTTGAGCTGGTAGGGCAGTTTCCCTTAACAGGGGAAAAAGTACCCAAGGGACCTTTAGCCTCGCAAGTACTATCTTGCTTATGGCTGGCTTTAGATTTTTTTGCAGCCACAGGAGAAGGCTCAGAGAAATGCCTTTTTTGTTGTGTATCCTTAGGCATTGAGGAGCATGTGGGCTCTGACGCTGATCTCAGGGAGCCCTACATCTGTAGTAGTTTTAACTTCATTTCCCTGTCCTTCCTCGTTCTTGGCGTAAAGATTTTACAGTAGAGACACTTTTAAGGGATGTGACCCTCTCCCAAGCATCTAATACATATATCATGGCCATCGGAGGTAAGCATCACAGCAGGATGAACAGCGTTTGAAGCCCAAAGGGCTCGGCATCTCTGGTGTGTTGATCGTCAGTATTGTCGTCTTATCACAGTGTTTTGTTAGATACTCTCTTCTTTTTTTCTTTTGTTGTTTTGTGAAGCAGGTAAGTTGTCAGGAGCTGCTGATTCTCCATGCATTGCCAGAGGCGGTTGGAAGGAACTGAGGGATGGGAGAGGGGAGGCACACAAGATCCAACTGGTGCAAAAACTGCTGCGAGCTCCTGTGGCACGCGCCTTCCCCTCAGGGCACTGCTGCAAAAGATCTCTGATCTGGTGCTCAGATGCGAGCACACACCTACAGTGGAGCAGTCAGGGACACTGCTGGAAGAAGCATTCATTGTGGCCCATATGATGCTGGCATAGCGTCCTTGCATTGGACATGGTGCTTGAACCCCGAAGGGCTTGACATTTTGTTTTCAGTTCACTTTGTTCTTTTTCTTCTTTTCGGAGGTTGTTTATGTTGAGGTTACTGATCTCCTCTTCTTCTTCTTCTCCTTTGTTGTTGTTGTTGTTGTTGTTGTTAAAGCATGAGGGTAAAGATATTGGAGCTGCTGCAGTCTCTGTCTGAGGTTGGAGGTGGTTAGAGAAGAACTGAGGAACGGAGGAGGCACATGTGACATCAGTGGTGCGAAAACGGCCACAATCCATGTTGGCACACACACCTCCTCTGCGGAGTACTACTGAACATCTCCAGTCTGGGGTGTGGGGTGTGCCCATGCACCTGAAGTGGAGCAGTCAGGGACACTGCTGAAAGAACAAGTAATGAGTTACTTGCTTCCCTACTCCCACAAAGAGGCAACATGGAACTGGACTCCTCCCTTCAGTCTGAACTCTGGGGGAAGGCAATAAAACTGTATAACTAACTTTCTTGCTTTTGTCAAATAGAAATGAAAAGAAACAGTGCCAAAGGTGAAATCCCTGCAAGCTGCAGGGAAGCTTTTTAAAGACACCATAATAGAGCCTCAATTTAAATGTATACCATCAACTAAAAAACACAGTAAGAGGACCAAAAAAAAGTGCCACTGTGACTAGACAACAAAGCCAAAAAAAAAAGCAGTTAGAGGCAAAAAGGCTTCTTTAAAAAGTGGAAGCTAAATCTCACTGAGGAAAATAGAACAGAGCATAAGTGCTGGCAAGTGAAGTATAAAAATATAATCAGGGAGGCCAAAGAAGAATTTGAAGAACAGCCAAGGACCTGAAAAGTAACAGCAAAAAAATTTAAGTACACCAAAAGCAAGAAATCTGTTAAACAACCACTGGTGCCACTGAACAATCAAGATGCTGAAGGAAGGAGGAAGATAAGGCCATTATGGAGAAAATAAATGAATTCTGTGCATTGGCCTTCAAGGCTGAGGATGTGATGGAGATTCCTACACCTGGGCCACTCTTTTTAGGTCACAAATGTGAGAACTGTCCAAGATTGAGGTGGTCTTGGAACAAACTGATGGACTAAAAAGTAATTAGTCACTAGGACCAGACGATATCACCCATGAGTTCTGCAGGAATGCAAATATGAAATTACAGAACTACTAACTGTGGTCAGTATCCTATCATTTAAATCTGCTTCCTTACCAGATGACTGGAGGATAGCTAATATGATCCCATTTTTTTTAAAAGCCTGCAGCGGCAATCCTAGTAATTATAGCTTGGTAAGCCTAACTTCAGTACTGGGCAAATTGGTTGAAATTGTGGAAGTTTCAGATACATAGATGAATACAATTTGTTGGGGAAGAGTCAATGTGGATTTTGTAAAGGGAAATCCTGCCTCCCCAATCTATTGAATTCTTTGAGAGGATCAATAAGCATGTGGACAAGGTTGATGTACTGTACTGAGATTTTCAGAAAGCCTTTGACAGGGCTTTGAAACAAAGTATGTAGTCATGAGAAAAGAGAAACTGTGGCACTTTCAACGACTAACAAATTCATTTATTGCATGAGCTTTCATTGGAGAAATTTATCTCATGAGATAAATTTTTTACTCTTTAAGAGTACCACAAGACTCCATGTCTGTTTTGCTGAACTAGACTAAAATGGCTACCCCTTTGGAACACCTGGATCAGTAATTGGTTATGAGATAAGAACCAAAACATAGGAAAAATGATCAGTTTTTTTGAGTGGAGAGAGGCACATAGTCATCTTCCCCCAGTAGTCTATACTGAGACAAGAACTGTTCAACATATTCATAAATGACCTGGAAAAGGGGGTAAATTGTGAGGTGACGAAGTTTACAGAGGATACAAAGCTACTTAAGATATTTAAATCCAAAACAAACTGGGAAGTTACAAAGGGATCTCAGAAAACTGAGTGACTGAGCAACAAATAGCAGGCAAAATTCTGTTAATAAACGCAAAGTCATGCACATTGGAAAACATAGACTCAACTACACATACAAAACAATGCGACCTAAATTAGCTGTTACCACTCACGAAAAAGATCTTGGCATCATTGTGGATAGTTTGTTGAAAACATCCATTCAGGGTGCTTTAGCAGTCAAAAAAGCTAACAAAATATTGTGAATTATTAACAAAGGGGTGGATGAGAAGGCAGAAAATATCTTATTGCCTCAATATACATCCATTGTACATACAACATCTTGAATACTGTGCGCAGATTTGGTCAGCCTGTTTCTAAAGATATGCATTGGAATTAGAAAAGGTACAGAAAAGGGCAACTAAAATAATGGGGAAATAGCAATGCTTCCGTATGAAGAGAAATTTCTAAGACTGGGATTTTTCAGCAAAAGAAACAAGGAGTGGAGTTGTGTGGCACTTAAAGACTAACAGATTTATTTTTCACATGAGCTTTTGTGGGAGAAAATCCCACTTTGAAGCATCGGACAAAGTGGGATTTTCTCCCACAGAAGCTCATATGAAAAATAAATCTGTTAGTCTTTAAACGCCACATGACTCCTTGTTTCTTTTGCTGGACAAAACTAACATGGCTGACCCTTTAGAAATTGGGATTTTTCAGCTTGGAAATGAGAAAGCTAAGGAAGGATCTGAGAGAAGTCTATAAAATCATCAGTGGTATGGAGAAAGTAAATAAAAAAGTGTTATTTACTCCTCCTAACACAAAAATGAAGGGTCATCAAATAAAATTAATAGGCAGAAAGCTTAAAATGTTCAGAGTTTAAATGTATTTTAAATGTTTAAATGTATTTGTTCTCACAAGACACAGTCAACCTATGGAACTCCTTGCCAGAGGATGCCGCGAAGGACAAGACTATATTGGGGTTCAGAAAAGCACTAGGTAAATTCATGCAGAATAGGCCCATTAATGGCTATGTGCCAGGATGGGCAGATATTGCTGTTTGCCAGCTAGCTGGGAATGAGTGACAGGATGGATCACTTGATGATTACCTCTTCTGGCCCAAGCTGCGGAAGCACCTGGCACTGGTCACTGTCAGCAGATGTGACACTGGGCCAGATGAACCACTGATCAAGCACTTTATGCAGCTCGATCCTCTGTGCATGGATGGCTTTAGCCGTGAAGGACATACAGTTTGCCTATTGCTACTGTGTCTGTCACCTTTTGGAACCTAAGGCACACTCGCGTGTGTGTCTGTGTTTACACGCTTTAGTTTTGTGAATAAAACTCATGTTTCTCTCTCAGTTCATCAGTCTAGTTAACGTATTACAGGGCTGGTGACAGATATTGTCTGACATAAGTTCTGGGGTTTCACTGACGTGGGGTAAATGACTGGCCCTTTGGGATGGGGAGTAACCTGAATATTGTGACTTTTGCTGCAAGAGACCATCTATCACAAAGGCAGGTTTGCCTGGGTGACGGGACAGTGCCCTGGAAACTGTCCATGGTTACTGTCCATGGTTGTCCCGGCCTGCGGAGTTCACACTTGCTGCTTACTTGGTATAGGACTCACAGCCAGTTGGGGGCGTGCCCCCCAAGGTTGGTACTCACGCTCTCGATCCCCTGCAGACAGCTAGGTGCCCCCTTCCTCAGCTGCCTCCAGCCCTGATGGTTCACATCTAGTGCCACCCTAGCCAATTGTTTCTCAACTGATATCCCGTGGAAGACTGGTGCGCCTCAGACATAGCACAGGTGTTCTGTGACCCATCCAACCCTTTCCCTCCCCATTGGGGGGAGTGAGTGGGAGGGAGAAGGAGCAATTTAATGTCCCAGCCTCACAGCAAAGTTTTCAGACATGTGGCAATGGATGCTCACACACACCTGGAATCTGTGCTATAACTGGGGCATTTTAGATCTCCCAACACTGTTACCAGCTTTTTTGAGAATCTTTTCATCAGGTGTCCCATATAAAGTAATTAATACTTTTAGGGGTTCCCTGGCCCACTAAAGACTGAGAAACACTGCCTCAGGCTGAAAGCAGCTGGCTTTCTGACAGCACAAATGACCAGCGCAGCAGCACAGCTCTCAGAGTGGCCACCTGCTGCTAAGGGTCGATGAGAGGAGCACATCATGGGGAAAAGACGAGCTGTAAAAAGCCAGGCTCCCGAAGGCCATTGAAACCAGCTTCAGTGGAATCAAATTACTTGCCTCCCACTCCTTGCTGGGTAAGTCTAACGTCCGCAACGTCTTATGGCAACAAATTCACTGCTGTCAGTTTGGGCTTCTCGGAGCAGATCGTGGCAACTATGAACTCGCTGTGCTGCTCCTGGAAGCTGACTCCAGAAGTCACGGGGGTCAGGGCAGGGGCTAAAGTAAGGGGGAATGCACTGGAACGCGGTTCTGGGGCCCCCTATTTTTATGCTGGCAGTCTTTCGGGGCCCCTAAAAATGGAGGAAAGCACTGGAATTCCGCGTCCCTGGGCCTCCCTGAAAACAGCACAAGCAGCTGGAATGCAGCATTCCGGTGGTGCCACCTTAAACCCTGCTCCGCCTTAAGCCCAGCCAGCAGAGAGCTGCCGCACGCTGGGAGTTTGTGAATCTCCCCACTGCAGGGCAGAGCAGCTGGTGGCTGGAAGCATCTTCCAGCCAGTCAGGCAGGCAGGGTTTTGTCTAACTGGACCTTAAATATCTCCAAAGATGGAGATTCCACCACCTCCCTAGATAACTCATTCCAATGCTTCACCACTCTTCTGGTGAAAAAGATTTTTCTAATATCCAACTTTGACCTCCTCAGCTGTAACTTGAAACCATTGCTCTTTGTTCTGTCCTCTGTTACTACCGAGAACAGCCTGGCTCCCTCCTCCTTGGAGCACCCCTTCAAGTAGCTGAAAGTTGCTATCACTTCTCCCCTCAGTCTTCTCTTCTGCAGGCTAAATAAGCCAAGTTCCTTCAGTCTCTCCTCTTAAGTCATGTGCCCCAGCCCCCTAATCATTTTTGTTGCTCTTTGCTGGACACTTTCTAATGTGTCCACATCCTTTTTGTAGTGGGGAGTGCAAAACTGGACACAGTATTCCAGACGCGGCCTCACCAGTGCTGAATAGAAGGGAATAATCACATCCCTTAATCGGCTGGCAACGCTCCTACTGATACAGCCCAATATGCCATTAACCTTTTTGGCAACAAGAACACACTGTTGACTCATATCCAGCTTCCCATCCACCAATACCCCCAGGTCTTTTTCTACAGTGCTGCTGCTTAGCTGATCGGTCCCCAGCCTGTAGCAGTGCATTTGGTTTTTCTGTCCTATCTGCAGGACTTTCTATTTGTACTTGATGAGATTTCTTTTGGCTCACTGCTCCAATTTGTCTAAGTCTCCTTGAATCCTGTCCCTGCCCTCCAGTGTGTCTACCATTCCCCCCAGATTGGTGTCATTCACGAATTTACTGAGTGTTCAATCTATCCCATCATCAAGATCGTTAATGAAGATGTTGAATAGAACAGGCCCCAGGACTGAGCCCTGGGGCACTCTATTCGTTACTTGTTGCCAGCTAGACATTGAGCCATTGTTTCCTACCCACTGAGCCCATTGATCTAGCCAGTTTTCTGTCCACCTTACAGTCCACTCATCCAACCCACACTTCTTTAACTTGCCAACAAGAATGCTGTGGGAAACCATATCAAAAGCCTTGTTAAAGTCGAGACATATCACGTCAACAGCTATTCCTGCATCCACAAATCCAGTCATCTCATCACAGAAGGCAATCAGGTTGGTCAGGCCCAATTTGCCCTTGGTGAATCCATGTTGACTGCTCATAATCACTCTATTTTCCTCCAAGTGTTTCAGGATGGATTCTTTGAGGATCTGCTCCATGATTCTTCCAGGGATTGAGGTGAGGCTGACTGGTCTGTAGTTCCCCAGACCCTCCTTTTCTCCTTTCTTGAAAATAGGTACTATATGGGTTCTGGGGATGGGTATTGGTGGGCCCACCCATGCCGGAGAGGGGGACCCACCCAGGTGGGAGAGTTCCAGGGCCCACCAAATTATACTTTAACTCCTTGGTCAGGGGGTGTAGGGAAAAGTCAACTGCAAACTATGCAGTTGGCTTTCCCCTAACGTGTAATGGCAGCTTAGAAAGTCACTGTGAAGATGTGCACATCTGTGCACCCTGGGTTATGATCTACATGATTTTCCTGTTCACTTATACACTGGGATTGTATGATTTGCTGCCAGTTACACCCTGCAGTGTTTCTTTATGGATGCTAATGACACATTCTACATGATTTCTATGATGATATGTTTCCTACAACTTCATACGTGTGAACAAACAAGTAACATGCTTTCTATGGCTCAGGGATAAGGGAACAGACAGAGGTCTCTCCCAGCAGCAGTGAGCCTGGAAGAGACAAAGATATGCTAATAGAGGTGTCTGTGAAGAGACAAAAGAATCACCTCAGCCCTGAAAGGGAGGGGCTAAGAGGTTTGGAAACAAAGACTGAGACCTGGAAGTTTTAAGGGGCTTTTGAGCTGGGACTCTCCATCTTGAAACAACTTCAAGCAAGATCTGGGCCCTGCCTTGCCTCAGGCAGAGACTGGCTGTGCAAACATCTAACAGCGAAACACCTTGAGCATAAACTTGTTTGGACTATGAGGTTAGTTTAAGTAGAAATATTAGGTTAGCACGTGTATTTTGCCTTTTATTTTCTTGTAGTCTCTCTTGACTTACTTATACTGTGATTCTGCCCAGCTTGGCCGTATTCTCACTTAGAATTATGATCTGATCAATAAACTAGTAGTTGTTTTACATAAAGCTGTGTGATCTTTAGTGGATGTGAGTGAAGGAGGCTGGGCACAATCCATTTTTTTGTTAAATGGACAGACTTGACTGTGTGGTGGTTGGGAGAGGTTTCCAATCTCTGTAGACAGTGGCTCCTGGTGTAGTAACAGGGGCTGGTGGTGCTTCCTTCTGGACCATCCCACTGCCTGGGACCAACTGCACACGAGAGGCTGGAGTGGACTGACTCAGGAGTAAGTGGTCACTTGGGAAAGTGGGGTGAATGGGGGTTCAGGAGTGGGAATTCGGAGGTCACAGCGGCACGCCGGATGGGATCTGGAGAGTGATCTGTCACAGTGGCGCAGCAATTCCAGGGTTTTTGTGCACAAGGAGTTTTGTTTTTTGCATAAATGGCACTCAACTGCCACTGAAAAGCCCTCAGTGTAAACTAGGGCTTAGATTCAAGGGCCCAAAGAGACCTTTGGGATCTCACCTGGCCTCCCACACAGCATGTGGGCTGGTCCAGAATGAATTCCAGCTTGAACCAGTGCAGAGTTTCCAGTCACAGCCAGTCTTGCTTTAAAAATAACCCCTCTTCCCAGTCCTGGCTGAGTGGTTCCCATGTCCACTCAGCTCACTGTGAACAGTGGGACCTTCCTCGGCTGAATTTGTCTAGCTGCAACCTCCAGCCACTGGTTCTTGTTAGCTGTTGCGTGGCACATCTGCAAGCTACCTGACACAGTGCCCCCAGCACAGACCTGACCCCCCACACGCAGGAGGCCCTGGCTGCTCACAGCCAACGAGGAGAGCAGCTTGTGCTGCTTGCAAAAGTGCCTTTGCTCAGCTTCCCCAGGGCCTTGGGTGTACCTGTGGGTGCTCAACGCCCAAAAGCCAGGCTGCAACTGTGTAAGGGGCCCATGCAAAGTAGCAGCAGGATAGTGGGAGACTTCCAACCCTGGACTGGGCTGGAGCGTGGCAGCAGCCTGGCGCTACAGACCATTGAGAAGCAAACAGCAGATTCAGCCCCACCCCAGGAAGGCCCGTACTCTCCATGATGCTAACGCAGCCTGCACAGGCCCCCAGGTGCCACGCTGACTGTGGGTGGGTGCCTGCTGCACGGGAAAAGCGCTCACACTGCTCACTACAGGTCCACACAGAGCTGATGCTGGATCAAGGCTATGTCACCTCAGGCCTGGGCCACTGGCTGGGGGGACAGCAGCGTCTCCAGATGAAGACGTGGAGATCCTGGATGCTCATGTACAGTGGGCACTGCTGAGACAGACAGAGGGACTCTATCCACCACGCAGCAAGGGACCAAATGGCTCCATGATAGAGGCCTGCAGTCATTGCAAGTACCAGCCAGATGAGAGGGAAGAATCCCTGGGGGGCATGGGCCAGTGGCCAACCTGCTGTGCTACTGGTGCTGGCCAGGGCTCCAGTCCAAGGCAGAGGGTCTGGCTCACCTGTGGTGCTAGCCAGGGCTCCAGGCTGAGGGTCCAGCTCACCTGCAGTGCCAACCAGGGCTCCAGCCCAAGGCAGAGGTTATGGCCCATTTGCAGTGCCACCTGGGGCTCCAGGCCCAGGCAAAGAGTCAGGGCCTTCCACATTGCTGGGTGAGACTACAGCCAAAGGAGAGGGTCTGTCCCACATATGGATGATATTTTATTATGTTTAAATTAAAATTATTCAGCATTTAAAAACAGCTCCCCAAACCCCTACAGAGCAGAGCCATGGTGATCATGTGCAGTGGCCATGCAGGGTTGGGAGTGCTGTAGGGCTGGGGATGGACATACAGACGTCCCTCCATCACAGAGGAGCTGGTTTGGGATGAGGATTGTCAAAGGCCAAGCAGCTGAGCCCCTGGCTGGGGGTATCAGGCTGGGCAACTGTCATTGCTGTGGTCACCGCAGCAGACTCTGCCTGTAGCAGGCACCCTGGACAGACTCCAGCCCAGCTGCACAGTATCTTGTGTCAGACAGCCCCTCGTGCCAGGGAGATGCAAGGATCTCCTCACTCCCAGCAATGCCCACATCCATGCTCCTATCATTCAGGTACAAGACTGCTTCCAAGCTGCCCTTCCCAGCTGGGACAGGTGCATGTTGGCAAGAGGGTTTCTCTCTGCACTGAGAGCTCAACATGTACCAGCCCCCACTCATGGACCATCTGATGCCACTCTGCCATACCTCATACTCGCACCAGCTGGGCATGGCCCCCATGCAGAATGGGCAAAGTGTGGGGCAGGTCCAGTAGAGACAGAGTCTGTGGGTGCGGTGACTACATGCAGACAAAATACACCATGCCTGGTGAGTAGCTCAGACAGCAAAGGCAGGTGTGCACACGACTTCTCCGACAGTGCCGGCATGGTGCCCACCATACCTCTGTGTTCCCCTCCATGCCATCTCTCCCACTCACACTCTTCCACGTGGGGCTGCAGGCAGGACAGAGGCTGCAGACCTGCCACGCATAGGGAACCCACCTCCAAAGGAGGCTTTCTCTGAGCACAGCTGAGATGTAGGGGAGAGGAGAGACGCAGGAACAGCCCCCCACTCCACTCACGCCTTCTCCCTCTTCCCCATTCAGACAGCTGGGTCTGAGGAACCATCCTGTGGCTAGCCCCCCTCCTGCCCCTTAGGAGGGTCACAGGACTAGGGCATGCTAGGGCTAGGCAGGAGCATGGAGATTGCAGGCCATGCTGAGCGTGGGGGCCAGGTACAGGCTAGGCTCGGAGAGGAGGGAAGAGCCAGCAGTTAAAATCAGGTTCTAAAAAGGGACAAGTGGCCTCCACTCAGTCCCCGTCCTCCAGCGGGGACCCCCATCACTCCCCCCACCCCGGCTCGCGGGCCCGGGTTTGTTTCCTCAGGGCTGCAAGGAGCTCTCCTCCGGGCGCAGCTCAGCTGACTGGCTGGCTCTGCTCTCTAGGGCGAGCTGCATGCTCCAGATGCTGAGGGGGCGCATGTAGGCCAGTGAGCGGAAGAGCTTCCTGTGGCAATAGGCCTCCGGTGTCTGGAAGGCCATGCCCAGCCGCTCCCACACGGTGCGGTAGCAACCCTCCGCTGTCTGGAAACCCTCCTGCACCAGACCCTGTGGCAGAAAGAGAAGAGTCAAGGATGTTGCCTGGCACCACCCGTTAGTGCCGAGGGGTACCAGCCACGTGCCACACCCACCTCTTGGATCATGGTGGCTGCCAGCGCATATACAACCCCGACCCATGCCTCACTGGACTGCAAGCTTGAGGTGTCCAGGCTCCCATCAGGCCTCATGCCATTCACGGCTCCCATCCTCCCATTGCCAAAGCCCAGGACATTCAGCTCAAAGATGGTCTTCAACGCGCTAAGAATATGGCTCCTGGGGAAAACCTGCAAAGAGAAACAGCCTCATCCTAGGGCTGGATTCACCAGCCAGCTAGTGCCCTGACCCCCCGCCAGTGCTAGCAGGGCAGAGGCACTCCCATAGCTCCCCCAAGCTTTGCTGGAGTTGGGGGAAGAGATTAGGCAGGAGCCTTAGAGGCTTAGCCCAGGGCCCCAGGCTTCAGTCCCTATGGCCCCTGCCTCAGCCACACAGTGCCCCAACTTGAGCCCAGGGCATTTGGGCCAGCCCTGTGGCATACCAGGGGATCAGACAGCAGGTACTGAGTCATGCTTCGGGCCATGCCAAATGCACCCTCCATCCTGACAGTTAGCAATTTCTTCCTAATCTCCACCCTAAACCTCCCTTGCCATAATTTAAGCCCATTCCTTCTTGTGCTATCATCAGCAGTCAAGGAGATCAGTTTTTCTTCCTCCTCCTTCTAACAACCTTTTAGGTACTTGAAAACTGTCGTCTCTCAGTCTCCTCTTTTCTAGAGTAAACAAACCCAGTTCTTTCGATCTTCCTCCATAAATCAAGTGTTCTCAGACTTTTAGGCTTTCTCCAATTTATCCACATCTTTTCTGAAATGAGGTGCCTAGAACTGGACACAATACCCCAGTTGAGACCTAATCAGGTCAGAGCAGAGTGGAAGAACGACTTCTAATGTCTTTCTTACAATACTCCTGTTAAGACATTCGAGAATGGTGTTTGCTCTTTTTGCAGCAGTGTAACACTGCTAACTCACATTTATCTTGTGGTGCACTGTGACACCCAGATCCATTTCTGCAGGACTCCTTCACAGGCAGTCATAACTCACTCCTGCCAGCATTTGAATTCTCTGGCACTTTCTGGGTGTGACTCTGCTGAGCCTTAGAGATTTGCTTAGGGCTGGGCAGCTGCAGACACAGCTCAGCCAACAAACTCAGCCAGTGCAGCTACCTTGGGAACATTTCTATTTAGAGACTTGTGCACAATTGCCCAGATGACTTGGGCCAAACCTGAGACAGGTGAAGGACTGTAACACGCCTGGGGTAGCAGCAAGGAGGAGTGAGTTCTGGACCTGGATATTTCTATCCAGGAGCTGTTCACTCTGAGTACAGAATCATAGAAACTGGAAGGTACCATGAGAGGCCATCAAGTTTGCTCCCCTGCACTCATGGCAGGACAAAGTACCAATTTAAACCATCCCTGACAGGTGTTTGTCTCAGCTGCTTTTAAAATTTCCAGTGATGGAGATTCCACAACCTGCCCAGCAATCTTATTCCAGTGGTTAACCACACTGACAGTTAGGAATTTTTTCCCCAATGTCCAACCTAACCTCTCATGCCATAATTTAAGCCCATTGCTTCTTGTCCTATCATAGGTGGTTTAGAAGAACAATTTTTCTTCCTCTTCCTTGTAACAACCTTTTAGGTACTTGAAAAACTTATGTCTCCTCTCACTCTTTTCTTTTCCCAGACTAAACAGAACCAGCTCTTTCAATCTTCCCTCATAAGTCAAGTGTTTTCAGAGCTTTAATCATTCTTGTTATTTTTTTGACTTTCTCCAATTTATACACACCTTTCCTGAAATGAGGAGCCCAGAATGGGACACAATACTCCAGTTGAGGCCTAATCAAGGCTGAGCAGAGTGAAAGAATTACTTCTCATGCCTTTCTTACAACACCTACCCCTGTTAATACATCCCAGAATGGTGTTTGCTTTTTCTGCAACAGCATGACACTGTTGACTCATATTTAGCTTGTGGTCTGCTATGCCAGTGGTTTTCAACAGTGCTATGAGAACTCTCCACGTGAGTCATGAAATTTTGGACAAAGGTAATGCAAATCAATGTAAAACAAGCATTGTTTCATCTTAAACAATATTCTATCAAATGAAAATTACAACTCATAAAACTTGTGAAAATTAATTGTAATATTAAAAACAAGGTATCAGTCTTTAGATTCTAAAACCTGAACATTTTAAATGCAAATGACCAAAGGACAAAACTGAGATGAGGTATTTTTTTTTCCAGTGGATCTGAAACATTAATGCATTTGATCCTTCTTCAGCTTGTGGTCTGCACTATGTTGCAAAACTCTCCAGTACAACCA
This sequence comes from Podocnemis expansa, assembly GCA_007922195.1. Taxonomy (NCBI): domain Eukaryota; kingdom Metazoa; phylum Chordata; order Testudines; family Podocnemididae; genus Podocnemis; species Podocnemis expansa. The sequence continues at coordinate 169,826 of ML682046.1, forward strand.
TAACCGTAGTAAATGTAAGTAAATGTGATGCTTGTGAGCAATCAATTCAGATGAAAAACGTGAGTGTGATGTGGAATTGTTTGTCTCATGGAAGTGTTTTGTGTTACTGAAAAGGTTGAGAACTGCTGCACTATGACACCCAGATCCCTTTTCACAGTACTCCTTCCTAGGGAGACATTGCCTATTTTTTATGTGTGCAATGTGTTGTTCAACCCTAAGTGGAGTACTTGGCACTTATCTTCATTGAATTTCATTCTATTTACCATGACACTTAAAGACTAACAAATATATTTATTGCATGAGCTTTCAAAGCGCCTGATGAAGTGGGATTTTTTTCCCACAAAACCTCATGCAATAAATATATTTGTTAGCCTTTAAGTGCCACTGGACTCTTGTTTGTTTTACTGAACTAGACTAACATAGCTGGCCCTTTGGAGCTAATCTATTTAACGAAAACCATTTCACCAGTTCAACCATATCATTCTGAATTATAATCCTATCCTCCAAAGCACTTGCAACCCTTCCCAGCTTGGTATCATCAGCAAACTTTATACGTGTACTCTCTATGCCATCATCTAAATCTTTGATGAAAATATTGAACAGAAGCTGACCCAGAACCACTCCCTGCAGTACCCTGCTTGCTATGCCCTTCTACCATGACTCTGAACCATAGATTACTCTCTGGAAGCAGTTATCCAACCAATTTTCACCCATCTTATAACAGCTCCATCCAGGCTGTACTTTCCAAGTTTGTTAATCAGAAGGTGATACGAGACCATACCAAAAGCCTTACTGAAGTCTTGATAACCACATTTACCACTTCCCCTCTACCCACAAAGCTTGTCACCCCATCACAGAAAGCTATCAGGTTGGTTTGACACATTTTTTTTTTTGACAAATCCGTGCTGACTATCACTTAGCACCTTATTCTCTTAGATGCTTGCCAATGGATTCCTTAATTATTTGCTCCATTACTATGAGTGCTTTCAGCTAGTTCTGAATCCATTTCAATTTGTGATATATTGGTATTGTGGTGAGCTAATGTGGTCAGCTGTTGTGTGGGACTAAGCCAAATACCCTACAAAAGTCTGTCTCTTGGACCTAGCCAGTTACCCTTACCAACCAACCCATGAAATCAGACCTGCTTGATGGGCTGTTTCCCATAAATCCATGATGACCACCTTTTACAAGATTCCTGTCTCTTGATTCTGTATTGACTGAATCTGGTATCAGCTTTTCCCATTACTTTGCTCTGGATCCCTTCCAGTCCCCATAGCTGATACTCACCTGGCTCAACCCACTCGCCCTTCCTGAACACCAGCACAATGCTAGCACTCTTGCAGGCTGAACGGAATTGCCCTGGTGTTCTCAGAGCTATTTAAAAAAAGCTCAGCATTTTGTGCTTTTCATTCCTAGATTTCAAAGCCCTTTCCCAAGGAAGTTGGTGTCATTATCCCCTTTTTACATATAGGAAAACTGAGGCACATACTGGTTTGCCTCATCGACAATTTTACTTCTCTATTTAGAAATGGGCCCAATCCATTGGTAGGATGTCTTTTTTCCTGATACCTCTTTGTCTTTAACTTGCCAGACGAGGACTCTTCCTGGATGTCTCCAGCTTTCCTATTACTTTTGTTCACTTCCTAACTTCTAACACGCATGCTGACTGCCACATACATCCTTTCTCCATTTGTCAGGTACTTTTCTCAGTTCCTAGGCGTAGCCTGCATATTTCTCCTCACCCAGATGGGCTGTAACTATTTTTCTGTCATATGGTGAAACTGAGCTTTTGGAGACCTAATAAATTCTTCTTAAGCTCCTCCCAATTTTCATTCACAATTTTCGTCTAAATGTTCCTTCCCCCCAGCAATTTTCCTCAGCTTTTACTGACCAGCACTGGGCTGAGATGGGGTGACCAGGAACACCCTACTGGGAGATGGCTCCTTTAATCCATTTACCACCAATGGTGCCAATCCCCTACACCAGGGTGCTGCTCACTGTCCTCCCAGGGCAAAGAGGAGGAATTTTCTTCTGTTTGGTCTCCAGCCCCTGCCCAGAACAGCTGCTGTCCCTCCCAATGGCCCCGGCCCCGGTCACAACAAACCTCTCACCTCAAACTCTCCATGACCCAGGCCGCTGGCCCGGAGGAACCACTGCCCGGCGCACTGGTCGGACATGACGGTGCTGGAGAAGGGGCCCCCACTGCTGTCGTAGTTGTAGTACTTCCCTGGAGTGGGGACGAGAGAGAACGATCTAGCCAGTTGCACTGGGACACCTCATCACACCCACTGTGCTCTACTCTCCCCTGGGGACTCTGCCCAGCCCTCACCAGGGGAAGTCACTCGCTGCCTGAGGGGCACACGTTCAGGGAACACAAACACCCCACATCCCACAGTGGGAGATGGAGCCCCAGGGTCCCAGCAGAGGCGCGTCAGTGCAGTGCCCCCAGGGCTGGCCAGCCACCCCGCCCATACACACCGTTCCACAGCAGCCTCTCAAATGCCTCAGTGCCCTTCTTTAGGATGATGCTGTATTTCTGCAGGACCTCGCCGTCACCCAGAATCCTCGCCACCTTGCACATCACACACACCGCTGCCAGCCACAGGCTGCCGCAGTAGGCACTGCCAAAGCAAAATTGACAGGTTTCGGCAGGAGCTGTGGCAGCTGGCATGGACGTCTCAGTCCCATCAGCTCTGGCACTGCAGTGATGGCCACATTATGAGAACCAACAGAGATGGGCTGCATGGCCCCTCAGACTCAACTCACATGTACCATCCCCACCAGGGTTGCCCCATTCCCACACTGACCCCCTGGGGGCTGGCCCAGCAGCTGCCAGGCAGAGAGACCCTGGCCTCTGGAAACATTTTTAGCAAGTGTTGGGGACAACTTTCTAGTACAAATGCTAGAGGAACCAACTAGGGACCTTGCACCGCTCAACCTGCTGCTCACAAACAGGGAAGATTTGATCAGGGACATAGAGGTAAATGGCAAGCTAGGCAGTAGTGACCATGACATGGTTGAGTTCAGGATCCTGATTAAAGGAAGGAAGGAAGGAAAGAAGCAAAACAAAAACCCTGGACTTCAAAAAAGCAAATTTTGGCTCCCTCAGGGAACTGATGGGCAGGATCCCTTGGGAAGCTAATCTGAAGGGGAAAGGAGTCCAAGAGAGTTGGTTATATTATAAAGAAACCCTGCTAAGGGCACAGGAAGTTGCCATTCCAATTAGGAGAAAGAACAAACACGTGAGGCAGCCAGAATGGCTTAGCAGAGAACTCTGCTCTGAGCTTAAACATAAAAAGGAAGCTTACAGGAAGTGGAAGCTTGGTCAGATGACCAAGGAGGCATATAAAGATATTGCTAGGGACTGCAGGGATAAAATCAGAAAGGCCAAAGGACAAATGGAGTTGCGGCTAGCGAGGGATGTAAAGGATAACAAGAAGGGCTTCTACGAGTATGTTAACAACAAGAAGAGGATCAGGGATGGTGTAGGTCCCTTGCTGAACAGGGCAGGCATCCTTGTGACAGAGGATGAGGGAAAAGCTGAAGTGCTCAATGCATTTTTTGCTTCAGTTTTCACAGGCAGGGTCAGCTCCCAGCCCACTACCATGGGTGTGGCAGATGGGAGAGAAGAAGACAGGCCCTTGATGATGGAAGGTCAGGTTAAGGACTGCTTAAAGAAGTTGGATGTGCACACGTCCATGGGGCCGGACGATCTGCATCCAAGGGTACTGAGAGAGTTGGCCGATGAGATAGCAGCACTGCTGGCCATTATCTTTGAAAACTCGTGGAGAACGGGGGAGGTGCCAGAAGACTGGAAAAACGCAAATATAGTACCTATTTTCAAGAAAGGGTAAAAGGAGGATCCGGGGAATTATAGACCAGTCAGCCTCACCTCAATCCCTGGAAAAATTATGGAGCAGATTCTCAAAGAATCCATCCTCAAACACTTAGAGGAAAATAAAGTGATCAGGAAAAGTCAGCATGGATTTACCAAGGGTAAATCATGCCTGACCAATCTCATTTCCTTCTATGATCAGATGACTGGTTTTCTGGATGCAGGAAGAACCGTTGATGTCATATACCTTGATTTTAGCAAGGCTTTTGATACAGTTTCCCACAGCATGCTCATTGGCAAATTAAGGAAGTATGGGGTTGGATAGGTGGACTATAAGGTGGATAGAAAACTGGCTAGATCAACGGTTTCAGCGTGTAGGAATCAATGGTTTCATGTCTAGCTGGCAGCCAGTCATGAGTGGGGTGCCCCAGGGGTCGGTCCTGGGGCCGGTTCTGTTCAACATTTTCATCAATGATCTGGATGATGGAATAGACTGCATCCTCAGTAAGTTTGCGGATGACACCAAGCGGGAGGGACCAGTAGACATGTTAGAGGGCAAGGGCAGGATTCAGGGAGACCTAGATAAATTGGAACAGTGGGCCAATAGAAATCTTATGAGCTTCAATAAGGACAAGTGTAAAATCCTGCTTGTGGGACGAAAAAACCCCATGCACCGCTACAGGCTGGGAAACATTCAGCTAAGTAGCAGCACCATAGAAAAGGACGTGGGGGTCATGGTGGATGGGAAGCTAGATATGAGTCAGCAGTGTGCTCTTGCTGCCAAAAAGGCCAATGGCATACTGGGCTGCATCAAAAGAAGTATTACCAGAAGATCAAGGGATGTGATCATTCCCCTCTATTCTGCACTGGTAAGGCCACATCTAGAATACTGTGTCCAGTTTTGGGCTCCCCACTACAAAAAGGACAGGGACATGCTAGAGAGCGTTCAGAGGAGGGCAACCAAAATGATTAAAGGGCTGGAGCACAAGCCCTATGAGGAAAGACTGGAAGCATTAGGCTTATTTAGTCTGCAGAAGAGAAGATTGAGGGGGGATTTGATAGCAACCTTCAACTACTTGAAGGGATGCTCTAAGGAAGATGGAGCTCGACTGTTCTCGGTGGTAACAGAGGACAGAACGAGGAGCAATGGTCTCAAGTTGCGGTTAGGGAGGTCGAGGCTGGATATTAGAAAAAACTTTTTTACTAGGTGAGTGGTGAAGCCTTGGAATGAGCTGCCAAGGGAGGTGGTGGAGTCTCCATCTTTGGAGGTGTTTAAGGCCCGGCTGGACAAAACCATGACTGGGATGGTTTAGTGGGAGTGGTCCTGCCTCTGGCAGGGGGTTGGACTAGATGACCTGTGAGGTCCCTTCCAACCCTAGGATTCTGTGATTCTATGACTGGGCTGCGCTCTACACCGTGCACAGCAAGGGGCAGGGAACAAACAGTCACACCTGGTTACACGGTGAGCGGATGCAGACACACAAAATAGGGCTGAGTGAGCTGGCAAAGCATTATGGGATCCTGGAGCAGCCACAGAACAGCTACGCCCTTTCAGCCGGGGCCCAGTGGCTACTGACCACAGGCTGAGTCCAGAAGAGAGACTCACAGGGGGACATGGCTGCCATGTGCAGAGAAGCGACGGTGGGGGAGGAGAGGCTGCTCTCCGGCCATAGCCACGCTCAGTGGAAAACAGCCCCCTTGGTACATCCCAGCCACCCAACAGCTCGTCAGGTGTGTTTTCACGGGTTCACTGCTCTGCAGCAGTGAGCTGGCACAATCCCTCAGATCCCATTTAGTGGCACAGGGTGGTATTGGAAATGGGGGCTGTGAACCTCAACTCCCCCTGATCCGGACACTAGGGACCATTCGACACCATGTGACCCTAGAGAGGTGCCTGCCACGGGTAGTGCCAGCCATTCTGAGTAGCGGCTCCAGCGAAGTGCTGTCCTCAGGACACAGGGGACACCTGGCCCGGCAAGGGACAGACTGGGCCAGCACCCCAAAGGCAGCCTCTCATGCTAGGGCAGGTAATGTGTGACAGCCCTGATAACACCCTCATGACATCAGCCCTGCTGCCTGCTGCACCGAGACCCATCAGACCAGCCACCCCTGCCCCACTCCCCTGCCTCTGGCCCCTGCCCCGCCCCTGAGTGTGCTGGCTGGTTCTGAGCCCTGCCTTGCCCTGCCTCCCACCCCTAGTCCCATGCCCTGCTCACCTGGCCCCAGTTGCCACCCAGGCATCGTATGTCTGGTCAGCAAAGCCAGAGTTTTCAATAAGCCCATCATCGTCTGTGTCAAATTTCAGCTCTGACTCCATCACGGCCTGTAGGAGAGAGAGCACAAGGCTGTCACCTATCTGGTCTCGCTGCACACACTGCCCCAGAGAGGTCTACCACATGGCTGGGACACATCAGCCTCTAGCTTGTCACCATCCTTTCTCCCCGTGCCTGCATGCTGCCCCAGAGAGAGCTCTGCCACGTGGCTGCGACTCATCCCTACCCAGGCAGGGTCTCTCCCCTCTCCTCCCACACAGGTGCTGGGCTGGGCACCCTGAAGGCTCACGGTACCTGGCAGACGGGCCACATGTCCCGCAGGTAGGCGCCGTCCTGCGTCAGGTGGTAGTCGCGATACACCTGCAGCACAAACTTCAGGTTGAGATCCTTCCAGTCGGCTGTGTCGTGGATCAGGTAGGCGTTGACCCGCTGCCAAGGCTCGTCGTCTGAGGAGGGAGATACAGCTCATGGATGCCCCCTGCGGGGCTGTTCTGTCACCCCCGGTAACTGTGCCCCCCCAGCTGCAGGGAGACAAAGCTCACGGGGCTCCCGCTCCCCCCACCCCACAGGGAGCACACCTGGGAATGGTCTCCCCGTCCCAGTAACCGCCCCCAACCTGCGCTTCCCCCGCACACCTGCAGTAAGACCCTCATTCTGTCACTGCCCTGCCCTCACTGGGAACAGTCTCCCAGTCCCAGTAACTGCCCGGCCCAGCCACCTTCTCACCCAGCCTAGTGACACTGGAGGGGCCCTCCCGAGAATGGCCTCCTTGCACTGCCCCGCAGCACACCAAAGGAAAGAGACCACCCCCCAAGGGTGGAGTGATGCCATGCTTGCCCCAGCCACATGCCAGGATGAGACCATACCAGGCTCCCCGATGTCATGGGGCACCACGTTTGGCGGCTTCACCTGGGCCGTCTGCCCGTTCATCAGGTACAGCCTGAGCTGCGTGTCCTTGTTCAGCACCACAGCAGCTGAGGGGACACAAAATCTCAGCAATTCGTGGGCCCAGTTGTGCCAATGTCTCCCAGCACCCGACTATCTCTGTAGCCCCCGTGTCCCTCGAGCAGAGGCTACTTGCCCTGGTGCCTGATGCGGGTAGGTGTGGCCAGGCTGCCCCCATGGTGAGTGGTGAGCTCTGACTGTTGCAGCCAAGGGCCACGGGACCCCCTCAATCCTGCCCTGTCCTGGGCCTTACTCAGGTGAAAAGCAGAGGAAGCAGCGACACTCTGGGCCCGAGCATCATGGTCACAGTGGTTCCCATGACCCCCTCCTTTGCCACCTGGGCTGGGGATGAGCTCTGGCTGCTCTCAAATCCTTTAGGGATCGGGATCAGCCCCAGCTCTGGGAGCTGCAGCAGCCTCCAGCTGGGGCAGTTGGAGCCTGCAATCAGCTTTCAGTTTCCCATCCCTCTGATCAGGTAGCCAGCCACACTTGCAGCTTCCTGGGTCCAGGAAGAGCCTGGCCAGCCCAGCCCGCTCCCCTGGGGTCTCAGGCTCTGCATGGAGCAGCAATGGATCAGAAAACACCATCCCCAGCAGGGCAGCTGGTGGCCTGAGGTGGGGAAGGCAGGGCTAAGCCTGGAGCTGCAGGGCACAGGGGAGGAGGAAGCACCACCTCCTCATGACTGTGGGGCAGATTCACAGGGCTCAGGGATGGGCTGCTGGGGTGACATCCTGGATGGGTGAGGCTGCAGGAGGGCAGGCAGGGGCTGCGCTGGGCTGAGGTGCTCACCAATGTCATACTGTAGACTGATTTCCAGCTTTGGCCACAGCATGGCGAGGGCAAAGGAGGCGTAGAAGTGCACATCGTAGGTGTTGTACATCCGGTACTCCTGGCCTGGAAGCCCAGCACAGACAATGAGAGGTCAGATCTGCCATGAGGCTGCAGGGGCAGGGGAGCTGGCAGTCCCCCACCCCTCCACAAAACAAGGGGAGCAAGGAGTTGCCAGGAAGAGCCCATGACCAGTTGTGGGGAGCCAAGGAATTGGCCCCTGCTGGGGTTGTGAGGGTGCCCGTGGCCTGGGCGAGGAAGTGCGGGCTGTGCCGTGCCAGGCTGCGCCCGAAGGACACCAATGCTCTCTCCTCCGCCCTGAGGGAAGTGGGGGAGGCGAGGTCGCCCCAGAGGGTGAAGTGCCCCTTTCCCAGGGCTCTGGGAGGAGAGGGAAGCTGGGACCAGTGCCCTGCAGGTCTCAGCACTGCACTTTACCTTCCAAGTAAGCAAACCTTCCGTACTCCCGCAGGACCGGGAAGAGTTGGGACAGCCCAGCCCCTGCGGGACCCTGCACATCCTCTGCACAGGCCTCTGGGGGCAACTCCAGCCATACGGTCCCGCCGTCCGCCAGAAAGTAGAGCTCGTTGAAGAGGGCCGACTTATACCAGGGAGGCAGCTGGCTGTTGGTGACAGGGAGACTCAGTCCCACAGCCAGGAGCCAGCCAGGTGAGCCAAAGAGAAAACATCGCCTCTTCAGAGTCCCCTTCATGGGACTGAGGCTAGGAGCGATAGAATTCAACTTGCTTCCTCCTCAGAACCAGGATGGCTTCCCCTCAGGACATGGGGCTGCTCTGTGGGACAGTGTGTTCAAACACCTACCTGCCTGCCCGCCCCTCACCTCCCCCGCTGAGGAGGGGGCAGAAGGCCAAGTGGAGAACAGACTCCAGCCTGCCCCAGTAGCTGTGCTGAGGCAAAGGCTCTTGGCGCTTGAGTGACTGGTCTCCCTCGGCCCTTCTGGGGGCCAGATTCCAAGCTCTGCTTTCCAAACAGAAGCTGCCAGCCCCTGGGGCTGCACATACCCAGAGAACCGGGAAGCAAGGAGCGAAGGAGATACTCCGCATGGAGCTCTGCGCCATGGCAAAAGAAATCTGTGGAGAGACCACCAGCCCCATGGCCCAGTGCCTGCCCTCACTGGGGAGTAGAGCTGGTATCTCTGCCCATGCCAGGCTCTGAAAGGAGACACATCCTGAGACCCCCAACCCAGGGGAGCAGGCAGCGAGACATTCAGCCCCTGGCACACACAGCCACATATCCAGGAATGGTGAGTAGCAGGACCAAGCCTGGGGGGATATAGCCGGCAGGAAATCGAACCCACCCAAAACCGACTCTGCTGACTCCTGGTAACAGTAGCAGCTTCTTAATTCTACCTCTGCGGCCTCATATGCTTGGCAAGGGGGCTCCTGTCAGCCCCAGTGAGTCTATCCCCCCCACCCCACAACATGGCCCCAGCCACTACCAGATGACGGCTCTACCTGTTCTCCAAGATGGGCCTCTGCCAGGCCTCGATCTTCTCCTCCCATTGCTCATAGTGCGTGAGTGCATAGTGGGAGAGGTCAGGGCATGCATCCCCTCCGCTTCCAAAATAGCGTGTGTACCGCCTGCCAGAGAGAGACATGAGTTGGCACAGGCCTGCACCTGCCCAGCTCTGTTCACACAGGGAGCATGGGACAGTGCACTCCCCTGCATGGCCAGGACACCTGCTCCATTCAGCCAGCAGAGCTTCAGGCCAGGAACCTCCCAGGCACCTTTGACAGGGCACTGCTGCAGGGAGAGCAGGGGACCGGAGTCTCCCAAGGGCAGAGGCCCTGCTGGTGCTTCACCTTTTTCTGCAGTGCTGTACAGGAAGGTTAAATACACCGTTCCTTGCAGGATGGGAATCAACAAGAGCAGGCACCTGCGTTCCGCCCGGCTGGATGCAGGCTGTCACCTTGATGTCAGCACTGCTCACCCAGGCACGTCTTCCCAACAGGACCCCCAACTCTCCTGGCTTGCTGGGTGCAGCTGGGAAAAGGGCAGCTGCTTCAGCTGGCCTGGCTGAGGCAACCAGGTTGGCAGTGCCACATTACTCCTGCACCCAGCCCAGTGCCAGAGCTTCTAGACACCCAGCCTCAATACAAAGCTCTAGGCAATGAGGTCCCTGAGTCACAGCCCAGCACAGGGTCTCAGCGATCCTCCGACAGATTAAGTTCTGGGAAGTAATGCAAAGGTTCTCAGAGAAGCAGCAGGCGGCTGAGCAGACACTCCCAGGGCATGGGCACTGCTCAGGAGTCTGTCCTGCTTAGTGGGGCTCTGCAGCCTGCATTCTCCTTGATCTGACCAGCTGGGGCTCTGAGCCCTGTCTCAGGCTGGGATGGAGAGAAGTGGGAAGGGCATTAATACAGAGGCCTGGAGAGAGGCTAAGGTGTTGGGAGCTAGGCACAGTACCCAAGGAGGAGGTGACAGGGTCCATGCTGAGTGCTGGAGAGGGAAGGCTGGGCACATGATGCTCAGCTAAGTCTGGTGGGTGGGCAGACATGCTTGGCAGAACTCTGGGGATCTGGGCACCCACCTGAGATGCAACTTCTCCTTGGAGCCAAAGTGAATGTGTGGCATGTCCCAGGCCAGGCCCAGCTCCAGCGTCCTGTGCCCCCAGGCTGGCACTGTGCAGCTGGTGCACACAGCTGCTGCAGTCACCTCCCCCTTCTCTGTCAGGCTGCTTTTATCTGTCAGGTAGGAAATGGACATGGTTAAGTGTCCAGGGACTCAGCCAGCCTGACAAGCATTGCTGGACATGCAGGCAGCCTCCCATTGTTCTGCAGGATCAAACAAGGAGTGAGGCTGGTCAAGACCCAGCACTCACACAAACTGGTCAGAGGCACAAAGTCCAGAGAAACCATCTTTGAACACTGTCAGCAACTGCTTCCTGGAACAGCAAGCTCTGATACACACAAGGAGAACCGATCAAAAGGTTATGCCAGCAATTACAGGCTGGTAAGCCTAAACTCTGAACCAGGCAAACTGGCTGAAAATGTAGTAAAAACAACGATCAGACATGCAGTAGATACAATTTTGCTGGGGAAGAGTCAACACAGCTTTTGAACAGGGAAATCCTGCCTCACCAATCTACTAGAATTCTCAGAGGGTGTCAAAAAGCATGCAGACAAGAATGATCCAGTGGATAGGGTGTACCGAGATTTTCAGAAAGCCTTTGACAAGGTCCCTCACTGAAGACTCTTAAGCAAACTAAGCAGTTGTGGGATAAAAGGGAAGGTCCTCTCCTGGATGAGTAACTATTTAAAAGATAGGAAGCAACAGATAGAAATAAATGGTCACTTTTCAGAGTAGAGAAGTAAATAGTGCTGCCCCCCCCACCCCGCCCCACCCAGGGCCTCTACTGGGCCCAGTACTGGTTAACACATTCACAATGAGCTGTGAAAAGGGGGTAAAAAGTGAGGGGCAAAGTCTGCAGACAATACAAATTTACTCAAGACAGTTAAGTGCAAAGCAGACTGTGAAGAGTTACAAAGGGACTTCAGAAAACTGGGTGACCAGATGATAAACTCAATACTGATAAATGCAAACTAATGCAAGCTGGAAAACACAATACCAGCTGTCCATATAAAACCATGGGATCTAAATTAGCTGTTACAACTCAAAAGAAAGAGCTTGGCATCACTGTCGACGGTTCTCTGAAAACATACACTCAATGGGCAGGGCAGTTACAAAGCTCCCGGAACGTTGGGAGTTAGGAAAGGAACAAAAAATAAGACAAAAAAATACCTAATGCCATGTGTAGTGTAGTGTCCTCTTGCCAGCCCTCCCTTCAGTGTCCCTCAGGACCACAAAGGACGCCGAGACCCTCAGGCTTCCTATCACTCCTGGTTTGTTTACAGCAAGCAAAAGAATCTCCCACCACCATACAAGGCTTTGCCTGGGCTGGCCATCACTGGGGCTGCTCAGGGTCGAGGGAGACAGGCAACACCTCTGCTCTTCCCCTGACCCTTTCCCTTCTGGCCTCCCAAACCTTTTGGGGCCTGGCTTATTAATCCTGACAGCAGGAGCAGGGCTGCCCCCCCGGAAGGACCTGGGGCACCAGCCCATGCCCTGCCCCCTGATCACAGGCCCCACCCCCTGGCATGCTCAGGGTGGGAGCAGACAGTGGTCACCTAGCATCTCCGGCTGGCCAGGTAAGGGGGAAGGGGTTAAGGCATAAGTGGGTGGGTTAGGGAGGGAAGAAGGGGGCTGGACAGACTCAAGGGACCAGGGGAGACAGCCCAGCAGCTGGGTGGGAGGGTTATGGAGGGAAGAAGGGGTTGGCTGTGGGCCAGGGGACCCAGCAGCCAGGCAGGCAGGTTAGGGAGGGAAGAAGGGGGTCAGGCAGACTCAGAGGATCAGGGGAGCTGGCCTGACAGCTGGGTGGGCAGGTTAGGAAGGGAAGAAGGGGTTGACTCGGGCAGACTTGGGGCTGGGGGACTGGGGGAACCGGCAGCCAGGCGGGGGGGGGGGGGGGGTTAGGGGGGGAAGAAGGCAGTTGGGCAAACTCAAGGGACCAGGACAGCCGGTAGTTGGGTGGGTGGGTTAGGAGGGAAGAAGGGGTCGACTCGGCAAGACTCAGGACCAGAGGAACTGTCTGCCAGGTGGGCAGGTTAGGGAGAAAAGTAGAACCTGAAAAATTGCATCTCCAGCTGCAGACTGTAAGAGAGCATTTAGTACTGTGCAATACTAGCTCAGAAAAAACAGTCACCTACATTGCAGTTCACAACATATGGATTTTCTTAAAAGATCCCATCAATAAGTTTACGACCTCTGACTTGACAAGACCACTGGATGCTTATACATTTCTTATGTGGCTTGTTAACACAATTTTACCAAATTCTACAAAAAGGGCAGTGATAAAAGAGAGAAACAGTCAATTAAGCCCACTCTACTTTTGGAGCATGCATCTGCTACCAGTTTGGTTGGTGATACTTAATATCTGAAATGTGATTAATGGTTTGTATGAATGTCTGGATGGATATTTTATTATCGTCGCTAGGGTAGGAAATTTAGGCTACTATGGGCCAGTGTAATGATCACTTCAGGACTAAGCAAGCCTTTGAATTCAGATGACTAAGCTCCCATGCTTACAAATTATTCCACTGGTTGTTTTTCTATGACAACAATTTCAGTTTGTTTGGTGCTGTGACTGTAAAACAGATACCAGTGCAGTCTGCTGGGAAAAGGAATCTAAAAAGGAGCTATTTGTTTTTCATTTTATAAGACCACACCACACCCATCATTATGCCTTCTGAATATTCAAGATATACTCAGGGACCCGTTATCTGATAGTGCCTAGACAGATTTGCTTATAAACTTTAAAGACCAGAAGAAACCACCATGATCATCTTGCCTGGTACCTTCCATATCTCAGGTCACAGAACCTCACCTGTCCACTCCTACTTTATTCATTTTGTTCTTGGAAATTCAGTGTTGTTTAATAAACAATTATATTTATCTAAAATTTTATGGTAGCAGTGTCAATAACTTGTGTGTCCCATTGTGGTAGGCACCATAGAATACTTCACAGTCCTTTCCCCCAAAGCATTTTCAACCAAGTGCTGTTGGCACATATAGTAGACTTGAAGTCACTGAAGGAGGGTGTTTTGGCAGTCCCACTTTCTCTTCTACAAGCCAGATCTAACTTTTCCAGGAAGCTGGAAAAAACTATCATTGACTTCAATTGACATTAGCTCAAGTTATATAGGCCTAATCAGGGTGAGTTCATTAGCTCAGTGAATGAGATCTACTCAGAATTGGCACATTCACTACGAATCTCTAAAAGATAATAAAAGAGCTGATCACAAATAACCAATACAATCCTACAAGTGTAATTTCTTACACATCTTCTTTATGTATTTTCCCGTCTTCTAAAGGTGACCAGGAATTACAGACAGACAACCAAAAACCCCAGCCCAACCCACAAAAATCAGCTTCACATAAGCTTCACATTCATAGCACAAAATGTCAAAGCGTACAGTAAACAGTTTGGTGCAAGATGATCACAGTGATGTCAAGAAATGTAAAGTTACTGGAAGTTTTAAGCAGTCATGGCTAACTGAATTAATTGAAACAGACTATCAAATCTGTAGCGCTGCAACCTGTCACATTGGGTCAGCTATTTTCTTACTCTGAAGACAATCACATATTATGCTTGTTATGTGTGGAAGCCAAGTCCAGCTGTGATTTTGCTAACAAGAAGATGTGGGGTTCATGGAAGACTGACTATTTGAAGAGGTGTCTCAATCAGAAAGTCAATCTCCAGGGAGTCCGCAAGTTGTGAAGAATTAAACTAAGAAGTGAAATAAACCATCTAATGATGGATTCTGCTAATGACAGGAAGACTAGAGTGGATTTCAGTGAGCAACAATGTAGCCAAGCCGAACAAGTCAAAATGCTGAAAGACAATGTGCTGCTTGCGACTTCCATGAATTCTTCAATGCTGTCTGTTCTAGACATTCATGACCATATGGCATTACTTACACTTCCAGAAAGCTGGCGCAGTAAGAATCATGCATTTGAATTTGTTGACTGTATTAACTATGTCATGCTGTGAAATGTAATGAATGAAATTCATGATGCTACATATCAACATTGATTGTGGGTGAAAGTACTGACATTTCAGCAAGTAAAATGTTGATTCTGTACATGAAGGTTCATTCTTCCAAAATCCAGAGTTACAAAACGGTGTTTGCAGGAATCATGTAGCTGTTTGTCACAGTCAGTCAATTTCTACAGATATAAATCAGGTCTATGTTGCCAATAAACTGGATCTGCAAAGAATGGTAATGTTTATATCAGATGGCGCATCAGTTATATTGGGCAAATGTAAAGGAGTTGCAGCATTATTGAAGCAAGAACTTCCATATCTCACTGAGCAGCACTGCGTAGCTCACAGGGAAGAGCTAGACATTGATGATGCTTGGAAACGTGTCTTTGATGAAGGACATGGAAACGCCACTTTGCGCTGTCTATGCAACATTGTCCAGATCATCAGCCAATAAATCGCAGCTTGACAAAGTGGCCAAAATTGCAGAAGGTATATGGTTGCCTTTAGGCCACTGAATGATGTCAGATGGTTACCATGACATTTTGTGGCAAGGGCATTGATTAGAAATTATGAAGCACTGGTCCAATATTACTCAAAGGAAGTTACTGATGAAAATGATCCTATGACCAAGTACTGCTTGAATATGTTACAGAATCCATGAGTCCGTGTTTCAATTGCAATTCTGAATGGTGTTTTGGCTGAACTGGTAGAACTGTGTTGTATCTTTAAGAGGCACTTCATATCACCACTGAAGGCTTTCGAGTTCGCTAAAGCCAGGAGCACAGTATTTAGGTGACACTGCACACTCTATCACAGAAGTGAAAGGAATTATTGCCAGTGACTGCTCCACTCAGATGTCAGCCTAACCCAGCACCATCGACTGGAGATTTCAGCAGCAGTGTCTATGAGGGTTGCACGTGCACAGCTGGCACCTCGTTCTGTTAGGAGTGCGCTAACTATCGCTCATGCGGTTTGCCGTCTCAGTTCCTTGTCCTCTGCAGAGAATTATGTCTGAAGTGGGGGGGTGGATACGCATGTCGAAGAATGTTGGCTGCTGCATCAAGGTGAGCAACCTTCCTTTGTTCCTTGAGAGTTGTCCCCATGAGAGCTCCACTCAGGTAAATATGTAGCAGTTACCAACTAAGGCTGGTGGGATTTCAGAGCAAGTCCACTAATTGTGCCCAAAACAGAAAATCCAACTTTGTGCCCCAGGTGTCGCATGTCTGTAATGGCATAGTGTTTCAGGAAGGTACTTTCAGAAGACCACATCGCGGCTCTGCAAATTTCTGAGATAGGCACATTATGGAAGAATGCCACAGAAGAGGACATGGTCTTTTATTTCTTGTGCAGAAGCTGAACCAGACTGTTCGTAACATAGGTAGATGTAGCCCAAGATCCACTTCAATAGTCTCTGGGAGGACAACAGTTTCCCCTTTGACCACTCCGTAATAGAAATGAAAAGTCTTGTGGATTTACAGAATTGTTTTCACCTATTCAGGTAGAAGAGGAGTGCTCTTCTGACATCGATGGTGTGCCATAGCACTTCACTGTGACCTTTGTGCAGCTCTGGGTAAAGGTAGGAAAGTATATCGTTTGATTGATATAGAAATGAGAAGAAACCCTGGGAAGGAATTTTGGATTGGGTCTCATGGTCACAGAGCGTTGGTGAAAGACTGCATAAGGGGGATCGGCCATGAAGGCTCTGAGCTTGCATACCCTTCTAACGGAGGTTATGGTAACCAGAAAGGCCACCCTCATTGAAAGGTGGAATAGGGAGCAGGTGGCTAGAGGCTCAGATTGGTGTTCTGTGAATGCCTTCAAAACCAGGAGCAAGTCCCAGAGTGGTACAAGTTCCCTGATTTCCTAGTATAGATTCTGAAGACCTGAGAGAAAGCATTTTATAATTGGATGGAAGAAAATTGATAATGTTTCTTTGTTTTGATGAAAGGTGATGACAGCAGCTAGGTGGACTTTAATGGAGCTGACTGAGAGACTGTTTAACTTTAGTTCTAATAGGTAGTCTAGGACTGAGGGCAGAGTCACCATAATGGGGTCTATGTGTCTAATAATAGACCATAATGAAAGCCTCATTCATTTGTAAAAGTATGATTTTCATGTTGCAAATTTTCTGCTGTTTAAGAGTACATTTTGGACCAGATTTGAGCATAATGTTTCTAATGTTTGGAACCATGAAGGTCCCATGCTGTCAGGTGCAATATGTGGAGGTTGGGGGGATTCACTCTGCTGGTGTGTTGGGACAATAGGTGGACATTGGTTGGAAGGCTCCATGGTGGCGAGACTGACATTGTTAAGAGGGTTGAGTATCATGATTGTCTGCCACACTGGGACTATGAGAATTACTTTGGCATGATCCCACTGAATTTTGTTTATTTCTCATGAGAGAAGAGGTATTGGGGGAAAATGTGTATAGCAGATCTCCCTCCCAGCTGATTATGAACGCATCTCCTAGAAACTGGTATTTGCGACCTGCTCTGGAACAACATTCCCTGCATTTCCATTCTTTTTTGTAGCAAAGAGGTCTGTTGACGGTGTCCCCATTCTTGGAAGACATTGTGCAGCATGGTTTTGTTGATCTCCCACTCGTGGCCAGAACTGAACTTCCTGCTTGGGGCTTCTGCAGTCATGTTTAGATATCCCAGCAGGTAAGATGAGGTTACGGTTATGTGGTGACTGACATACCAGTTCCAAAGTTTGATTGCTTCCATGCATAGGAAGTGAGAGCGAACTCCTCTCTGTCTGTTCATATAGCACATGCATGAGATGTTGTCCGTCAGAATCTGGATTGTTTTGTCTCATGTTAATGCGAGAAAGTAGTGGCAGGCTCTCTGTACCACTCAGGGCTCCAGCAAAATGATACGTAGATGGGTCTCGCGCTCTGTCCAGAGGCCTTCTGTCGTATGGTTTGAAATGTGTGCTCCTCACCCTGTGAGCAACACATCTCTGGTGATGATCATGGCTGGTGATGCTGTCTAGAAGGGTTCTCATGTGAGTAAATTGTTTGGATTTATCCCCCATTCCAGAGAGTCCTTGACGAATGGTGGTATTACAACCTTTTTGCTCAGTTTGTGCCTCCTTGGGTTATATACGCATCTTAGCCGACCCTGTAGGGTCTCGTGGAGTCTGGCATGTTGCATCACAAAGGTGGTGGCGGATATGTGTCCCAATAATCATAGACATGTATGGGCATTGGTGAATGGAGTTATTTTCATCTCTTCCACAAAGTTCTGAATGGTCTTAGAAGTCTCCAAGGCCTCCAATTCCTGGCCTTGGAGTGGTATCGCTGCCACCACCCAAATGCAAAAAACCTCTTGAGACCCAGGGAGGCGCACTTGGGAATTCCTCCCTGTGAGGTACTTGCAATCCTCTTTATTCCTCTCTCAGGAAAGTGACTGAACTCCAGCTGCAATATGAGCTGGAACTGGAACAGGGTTCCCTTTAGTAGCTGCCTGTGCAGTCTAAGGCACGGGCACACAAACCTCTTGCCTTTCAGGACACAGAACCAGAACTTACTTAAAAGGTAAACTCTTTAATCAAAGAGAACAGATAATAAACACAGAGAGTTGCTTCTCTGGGAACTAACTTGGGTAGTTACAGGGTAGTGGGAGGGGGTACATGTGCTCAGCACAGAGAAATCCAAAAAACAAGCCAAAAACAAAGAAAATACCCTGATCGCATCTAAATAAACATTCCCTGTTCTACTCACGCCTGGTCAGTACCAAACTTAACTTATCTCTGGTAAGGATGTTGCTGGATTCTTCCTCAGGCCCCTCTGGCCTCCTCCTGATCCTCCCTGATTGGTTGAGAACAACTACGTATACCAGTTTAAGAAATATTGCTTGTGATAAAAAGTTGACCCCAAAAGTACCTAACACTCCATTAGTAAACTAAGGCTCCCTGGGCTCAACTAAAAACAGCATTACTCTATTAGGGTCTATTCTAAGACTGTCTAGAACAGGAGTGCCAAACTCATTTGCTGTGGAGGGCCAGATTTGACTTAAATGTACTTCAAGTGGGCCATATATAACATAAATCAAAATATTATAGCGCTCTCATGGCATCGCGGACCGCTATGTATGATCCAACGGAGCTCAGTCTCCCATACCCAGCACTCTGTGATGTCCCAAAACCTGACACTCTCACTGCATTGCAAAGCACTGGGTATGCAACACCATACTCTCTTTCTCTCTGTTAGGAAGAGAGCTTGGTTGCACGGCGTGCCATCAAAGGCTGGACGGAAGAGGTTTGTGGTCTGTATTTGGCTTGCAGGCTGCACGTTTGACACCCCTAGACTAGAACCACTAGCCAACTGGCAAAGCTAGCTTACTCCATTTCATCTTTCACCTCTGACCTGCATCAAAACAACTTCATAAAATGGGCCCTCTTTCACACATATGATGATTTCAACAGCTAGCAGGCAGGTGCCTTCTGAGGCATAAGGAACTGGATGGAGAATAACACGGAAAATATTGTAATGCCTTTGACGGAACTTCAGGTCTCCCTACTGCATAATGTGAGACCAAGGGGACAGTCAGTGAAACCCAAGGTGATCAGAGGAAGTATCTTTTCACACAATGCATAGCTAGAGTTCCTGTCAAACTCACTGCTCCAGGAAGTTGTTGAGGCCAAGAATTTAGCAGGAAACAAAGAGAAAAGGTGGATGTTTCTCTGGATTAGCTCCCTATCTGGCACAACCATAGCTAGTAACCTGGGTAGGGATATTAAACCGTCTGCTTCAGGGTTAACCAGTCTCTCACTATGAAAGAGCAGGATGAGCTCTTTGTGGGAGGTTGATCATCCCCAGTTGCTACCATGAGGTTCTTGCACCTTCCTCTGACAGAGGCACAGGGACTGAGGAGATGGATCTTGGGTCTGACCTACTCTGGCAGCTCCCTGCCTTGCTGATGGCACAGCTGGGCACTTCCTCTGCTCAGTTAAACAACCCTGGGGCTGGCCTCTGCATTGCCTTACCTGCTGAGGTGCTCAGCCGGCCATCCCGAAGGAGGTATTGCCACACATCCTGCCCTGTACCGGCGGGGTTGAATGCCGTGAAGTGTGTCACTTCGGTACCAGCCTGGAAAAGGAAGAGAAGGAGGTGGGAAGTCTTGGGGAGAGGCTGGTTTTCAGCAGCAGGAAGAGCCCCCACTGGATGACATAGCCCAGTCCCCTGCAGAGCTCAGGACTGGTCCTCAGGAAGAGACACTCACCTCATGGAGAGACAACCCACTGCCACACTCTGTGCCCTCTCCTGCACCCCAGAGACCTACAGACCTAGATCTTACCCAGCCTCTGGCTTATGGAGGGCATGCCAGGGAGGAGCCCATGACTCACCTTCCTGCCCCTCATAAGCCCTGGATTCAAAAGCTTCCTGATGCTCACAGCCCTGCCCAGCGCAAACACACCCACCCCTGCTTTGCTGGCTCTTCAGTGGGGTTCGAAGCCTGGCTCCTAAGCTCAAGAACGGGGCCCAGAGTAGCTCCCCCTCCACCAGGCTCTGAGGGCAGCTGGAGATGGGGAACCAGGGGTTGGGACCCTGCCTCCAGGAAGCAGGTCAGTGCAGAGGGAGGGGCTCACAGCCCTGTATATGAATCTCCCCAGAATCAGACCCCTGCAGGCTCTGCACCTCTACCACCAGGGAGACACCAGTGACACCCCCACCCCAGGGAGCACTGAGGCTGCACCTCCACAGCGTGTCCTCACCCTCTCCCTGGCAGAGATAGCCAGGGTGTATGGGTTCACTGCAGTGCAGTGATGCAGCAGGACTCCAGAGACCCGTGTGCCCTCCTTCTCCAGGCTGAAGGGCTCGTTCCAATGGCCCCCCCTCTTGTCCTCTTTGGTGCCAAGGCCATTCTGCAAGGTGAACATGATGGAGACATCCACGTCCTCGTCGCTCCTGTTCTCCAGCTCCCAGACAAACACTCCCACAGGCAAGCTGGTGTCCTGGGGAAACACCAGCGCACACGGCTTATGGACTGCCCTGCACATTGCAATCACACTAAGGAGCCAGCTGGGCCAGGAAACTGCTGCTCTGGGGAGCAACAAGAATGACCCTAGCAAAGTGAGCAGGGAGAGCACAGGGCCCGGGCATCCCACGCCTAAGGATGGATCTGCTCCAAGCTGCAGCTGGGAAGCACACTGGGAAGAATGGGTAACAGCCAGAGGAGATTCCTTCCACAAGGGTGCCTGGAGCTGCTGAACTAACATGCATTTGGGGCAGCACTGGGGTGGGACTGTCAGCCTCACGATCAAGCATGGGACTGACCCATGGCTGGGACAATGAGAATGGGAAAGGAACCCGTGAGAAAGCGCTTAGGGAGATTACACAGGAGGGTTCGCTGGGTGCGTCTCACTGCCGGCTGTCTGCTTGTCAGGGAATTGAGGGCCAGGGCTTCTTGTGCAGCAGCATTCCCTGCCTGGGCAGCGTGGCAGAGTGATTCCAGCTAACACTGGGATTCATCTGTTAGTCTTAAAGTGCCACAAGACTCCTTGTTTTTTTTTTTTTTGCTGGACTAGACTAACACGGCTATCCCTTCGGAAATTGACAAAGTCCCCCATGTCGAGGGTGAGCTGGGATGGGCTGAACTCCTCCTAGTTGACATGGACGCCCTCTAATCAGCTGAACATGGGAGGGGAGGTCAGTGCAGCCAGTGGTCACTGGGAATCACCCTGGGCAGCAGGACGGCCACGCACCCACATTGACACCCACAAAACTGGCACCAGGCCTCCTCAGCTGGGGCAGCAGGAGAGACAATGGCCTGGAGCCTCCTGATCCCAGGACCACTCAGCTCTGGACACAGGCAGCTGAGCAATGAGGCTGGGCCACAGTGTGGCAGGAAGGGGGCTGTGTTGAGGTCAGGGACAGATACACCAAGGCAATTATGAAACAGCAAGTGCCAAAGGATAGATACAGCAAAGGGGAATAACAAGCAGAAAGTCATGGCAGGGGAGCACAGGCAGGAGGCCAGACTTTTCAGTAGAACCTGCCCCACCTCACACCCCAGAGTGCCTTGGGTAGTGGGGGGCAGGTAGGGTGAAGCTAGGAGGGGGAAGGAGTACAAACAGACAAATGAGTGAGGAGGAAAGCCTCCAACTGTGAGCCACACAGCCCTCACGCCCGCCTGTCTGCAGGTGGCAGGTCACCAGCTGACTGCTCCGCGAGGGTCAGTCTCCCTTTCTTCCACAGCCAGCCAGTCAGGCTAAATCCTGGAGGGCAGGAATTGTGCCCTCCCCTGCAGATTTCTAACACCCAGTGCCTAACGGCAGTGCTGTAACACACACCAGCCCAGCCCATCTCCTCCCATATCCAGGCAAGCTACATAAAGTAACACCCTGGGCGGGCACTGGAGTCACTGCTGCTAGCAGACCCAGCTCCCTCTTCACAGGCTGCAGCCACTAGAGGGGGAGGGAGGATAACCTGCCTAGGGGAAGCCGGGTAAAACCCTGCAGCAAGGATGTTTATGGTGTTTGTCGTGATTTTATTCTTAGCATTTAATTTTGTGACACTGGATGTTCTTGTTACCAGTAAGAGTGCCCTGCCCTGCCTTGAATACTGCAGAGCTCTTGGCCCAGCACTATCCAGTGGCAGTGGGTTCCAAGGGGTAACTGTATGCAGTGTGGGGAAGCATTTCCCTTTATTTCTTGTGAATGTGCCCTTGTTCCTTGCCATGTGGCAGGGAGGACAAACACCTTTGCCGTGCCTTCCCATCCCATCATTCTGTTCTTACTGTTACCTGACCCACCTCAACCCAAAGGCAAGGGGCCATCCCTTTCTACCTCTCCCCCCCCTGCACAGTTCTCCAGGACCATGCTGGCTGCCCACCTCTGACCTCCACTCATTCTGTTTACCTAGGGCCAACTGCCCTTCTGCACGAGGCCTTTGACAACCGCAGGGAGCACAGCCACTGCCTCCAGCCCCACCCAGCTTTGGGGGACACAAAATCAGGCTGGCTGGAGCCTGTCAGTGCACCTTTCCCAGCTGTTGCCTCTCACCCAGCATCCACAGGAACCTCCCCAGCTGCTCTGTTTCTGCCTTATCTCCTAGCCATGACTGATAACGAGGGCAAAGATCATGCAGGCTTTTATCTGCCTCAAAGGCCCTACAGGGTGAGGCCTCACAAGGGGTGATAAGCGGAGGCAGATAAGGAAGAACCTGCTGGTGACAGGAGCAGAGGGATCTGGGCTACAGCTGAATGGAGGCCACTCCCGCGCCAGGCCTGCGCCCAGGCTGTGACTGCTGTCTGAGGGGACTGAGACCTCCCCCAAGAGGCAGTGACTAACTCCCATCACTAGGGCAGTGCCAGCCCATTGAACACTGCAAAGGGCCAGGTGGAAAAGGAAAGGCCTACGGTGGGGTCTTCCTATGCCAGCTGGCTCAGGGCACCAAGCTGCCAGGAAGGGATCCGGGTTGCATGGCTGGAGCAGCAGCGTCTTGGCAAGACACACGGGCCAGCCTTGGCCCTGTAATGCCAGGCAAGAACTCAGGCTCCCTCCCCAAGACCCGAGTCACTCCACAACGAAGGCCATAACAGAGAGAGAAGCAGACCCCCTGTGATGAGGGTGGTGACAGGGGGCACACCCAAGGGCTAAAGCAGGGCCTTCCTGGCTGCAGGGATGAAAGCTGATGAAGGAGAGCCTCACCTGGTAATCGTGTGGGATGACAGGGCTGACCTGCCGGCAGGTGAGCACCACATCCTGCCCGGGGAGCTGGTACACTGTCCAGGCACGAGGATACAGCGCATGGTAGAAGGCGTAGTGGCCACAGAAGCCCCAGTTCCAGCCCTGCAGTGTGCTGGGTCTCTCCACGGACAGGACCTGCTGGTAAATTGTCTGTCCCTTCCGGCGCAAGCAGACGGTGAACTGGCAGAGACAAGAGCACGGAGCATTGCGGTGGGAAAGCAGGGCAGGCCCTGGCCTGCCCCAGGGTGCTGGACATGCACCAACTCTGGTAGTAGAGCCCCCCCAGCACTAGCTGTCCTGGGGCAGTTCACAGAGCTGGGTTTGGCCTAAGAGCCCTAAGAGGGTCAAGTCCTGTCCACCCAACAGACAGTCTGCCTCCCTGTGCAATCCTGCAGCAGCCACAGCCATCCCTAGCCCTGCAGCAAGCATCCCTGGCTGGGCTCAGAGCGGGTGGCTGGCTGGGCGTCTCCACACAGGGGCTTGGCTTTGGAATTCACTTCCACAGAGGACAAAGGGCCCCAAGGGTACTTGAAGGGAGTCTGCCCAAGCGATCTCAGAAGGGAACAGCCAGCCAGCCCTCAGAGGGGCAAAGTGACGCTGCAGGAGGCAGAAGTCTCTAGGGAGGAGCTTACTGGAAATGGGAGAGCTGGGAACTTGTATCCACCAGCTACATGGCCGGGCTCATGGCTCTGAATGGGAACGCCATGAGCCACACTGGGCAGCAGCAACCCCACCTGGCAGCTGCTCCAGGGCCCACACTCTCCACTACCGTCACCCCACTGCACAGTCCAGCTGGTTAACAGCTGCCATGTTCCACCTCAGAGGTGGCTGCATGGCAGTGGGGGCTGGCATGGAGCAATGCCCACAGGTCACTTCCTTCCCCCTACATGCAGACTGGAGACTAGGTCTCAGGAGTGCATCACCTAACTTGAGTAACGCGCACAGCCCCACAGAAGAAAGGTCACAGCCGGACCAGGAGGCAGGATGTCAGCAGAAGCGATGCAAACACACACACACACACACCTGGTCAGCTACAACTGTCTTATAGTGGTACACTCCAGGGTTCAGCTGCCACCGACAGAAGTCCCCCCGCCAGCCTCGGGTGATGGTACCTCCACCAAACCCACCCAGTGGGCACCCTATCGGAGAGACAGAAACAGCAGCGTCACTTCTCCCTGCAGAAGCCTGGCATGAGAGAGAGAGGGACAGACAGACAGACGCCAGTGGGGCTTGGTTGCACACACGCTGGACAGAGGCTGAGGTCCTCACAAAGGCCAGCACAACCCAGCACCTGCCCAGTCCCCTGGGTTACCCTTCAGAGCACCCCCCACCCAGTGCCCACTCCTCCCTGGGCAACCCACACAGCACCCTCTCCCCATGCAGCACCCACCTCCCTGGGACAACCCCTGGCCTACAGCGCCCGCCCATACCCAGGGCTACCCACAGCACTCACCTGTCCTGCCTTCGCCCCCCAACCTGGGGCAGCCACACAGCAGCTCTGGAGTAGTCAGTGCCCCAGCCAACAGCAGCCATGGGGCATCTGCCCTGCACCAGTTTCCTCACTCCACAACTCCTGCCCTAACCCCTCAGCCCCGGTGGTAACCAGGGCAATCTTCCCATCTGCCTCTCAAACCTCAGGGGCCCCTGGAAACCCTGGTAGTCTCTCACTCAGCTCCAGAGCCCAAGCAAAACCTGGTTTCCTCTCTCATGGGGCCCTATGGGCATGCTGGAAGCTCACCATAGATTTGACGCAGTGGGAGCGGGTTGAACAGGTCGATGACAGGACACTTCTTCTCCACATGTGTCTTCCTGTACCACCACCTCAAATACCTGCAGAGCAGAAGGGAGATCTGAGAGGGACACAAAAGGCTGCAGCATTGCTTCCCCCACCCCACAAGGGAAAGGGAACGCATGGGTCCCTGCTACCCACCCCGGGGAAAGGGTGTAAGACAGCCACATGCATTATGGAGAGTTGAGATGTTGGGCTCCCAACAGGCCAGGCTGAGCACTGCTTCAGCCCAACGGCAAGCAGCAAGATCACACCAGTCCCTAGAAATGCACTGTTTGACCAACCAGGACACAAACCACACCCCCAGCACCAGAGAGTATGAAGCAGGACCCCTGCCGATCCCCCATGAGAAGAACGGTACCAAGGGGCAAGTGGGGAAGGTGGAAGAAGGCAAGGAAAAGTGGGGAGGGTGCCTGGGAGTAGGACAGCCTTGATGTGGGGGGCAGCAAGGCCACGCCTAGGGAAGTTCCAGCCTGGAGAGCGTGTTGATGCTGAGACTTCACTTTGCCATCTGGTGTGGTGGAAGGCTCTCTTCTCCCAACACGAGGCAGGAGCTATGTCAGGCAGCCCAGGCCAGTCTGTCTTAGGGGTTAGCATAGAGCAGCCCCTTTGCGTGTGAGAGGATTTGTGGGAAGGCACGATGGGAAATCCGAGGGCTCAGCTGAGTCAGAGACCAAGGGCCATATTCCATGGGACAGCCTGGCCTGATGACTGCCTCCTGCAGCCGGCCATGGACTCTCGGGCCGGAGAAAGACAATTCATTCACAACTGAAACGTTCTGTGGGCCAGTGGTTAGTCTGACTGAATGTTCTAGTCCAAATTTTCTTTGGAAAAAGAAAAGTGTCGAGACTTGCAGAGTGTTTTCCTTAGCATTTCAAAACAGAATTTCTGCTTTTCCAGTTCAAAACGATGTCATCAACAATTAACAAAACCATCCAAAACACAGAACTTGATGGTGATGGGGGACTTCAACTACCCACACATTTGTTGAGAAAATAACACAGCAAGGCACAAATTATCCAACAAGTTCTTGGAATGTATTGGAGAAAAATGTTTATTTCAAAAGGTGGAAAAAGCAACTAAGGGAAAGGTCGTTCTCGATTTGATTTTGACAAACAGAGAAACTGGCTGAGAATTTGAAGGTAGAAGGCTGTTTGGATCAAAGTGATCAGTAACTCTACGATCTACAGCCATGGACCTTGACCCCATGCCATTAGGGGACAGGTTCAGAAGCTAAAAGAGGAAAAGAACAAGTTAAAAATTACTGAGGCAAGTTAGATGTCTTCAAGTCTCCAGGGCTTGATGATATGCACCCTAGAATACCCACAGAGCTGACTCAGGAGAAATCACAGGCAGAAAAAAAAGAAATCAAAAAGGCCAGTGCATGCCAGGGCCTCATGATGCAAGCATCGGTCCAGAGACAGGAGACGGAGACAGAGAGCACAAGGAAGCAATGAGAGGATGTGGGTCAGCATGGCAGGCAGTGGGCTCTGCACAGTGCCAACCTGGCTGTTATGGTTTTGGAGGCATCACAGCAAAGGAGGTCTGAGGAAGGATTAGCAGGTGGAGAATGAGGTGTTTCTGGGGAGTGCCTGCTATTTCTGAAAGGCAGCCTGGGAGAGAGCACGTAGGTGCTCATTTGCAAATGTAACTGTTGGGTGACAGAGACAGGCATCATGAGCAGATTGGAGGGGAGATTCAACAGCTCTGTGGTGGATTAGAGGACAGATCAGGGAGGCAGGCTATGAAAGCCCTTGAAAGTGCAGAAGGGCCACTTCTGTTTGATTCAGTTGAGAAGAAGGAGTCAGTGGAGGGGAACAAAGCGAGGGGTGATATGGCAAAAGTGACAGGCTAAGAGACTGTGCAGAACTGCTCTGAATGGAGCCAAGGTGGGTAAGTCTGCATTGGTCAAGGGCAGAGAAGGTGTTGCCGTATTTGAGACAAGGTGATGGGATCCCAGAGGTTTTAGCTGTGCTGAGAGAGAAGAAAGGCTGAGCTTAGGGATATGATGCAGCAAGATTTACTCATACCCGGGGAGTGAGACCCAAGATGACCCAGCTGGCAATCCTGAGTGACTGGCAGCATGGGGACACTGTCCACAGCAATTAAGAAAGGAAGCAGGTGGGAGGCTTGGGCACAGTGAAGACCAGGAGCTGTGGTTTAGCCATGCTCAACCTGAGCTCACAGCTAGACGCTCACAAGGAGAGGTCAAAGAGAGGCTGAGCCTGTCCTTAAGCCAGGAGGAGAAAGGTCACTCCAGAAGAGAGGCAGCTCCATTGAGAGGTCAGCGAGACAGTGGCTGAATGTGCACGTGACTGGCCAGAGATAAGGTGTCGAGGGAGAAGAGAAGGGAACCAAGCACAGGGCCTTGATAAGGGATGAGGAGGATTCGCCAAAGGGCACACTGGAGAAGTGGTTAAGGGTAGCAGGAGAACCATGAGAAGACCAGGTCACAGAAGCCAATGAGGATGAGATTAAACAAGAGGAGCACACTGATGGATCGAAGTTGGCTGACAAGTCGAGGGAACTGATGAAACTTTGGGATGAAAGGGAGATGGGGCAGCAGCTGGAGAAGTTGATTCCTAGCCTGGCTCTATTGAAGCGCTTCCCAACCAGTGTGCCATCACACCTGAGCAGGCGTGCCATGGAATTTTTTGAAAAACTTCTCGGAGTGCTGGGTTGGCTCATGAATATTCATGAGTTCATTTGGAGACTATATGGTGGTGTGCTTCAGAATAATTAAAGGCATCAAGGTGTGCCACGGCAGAGGAAAGGCTGAGAACCACTGCTCTACGGAACAGCGCCTGGTACCTTCACTGTTATCACTGTACAGATTCCAGGCCAGAACAGATTACTTTGATTGTCTCGTCTGACCTCCAGCAAAGCACAGGCCAGGGAGCTGATCCACTGTTATTCCTGAAGCAGACCTTTCAGAAAAAAACATCCCAGCTTGATTTGAAATTCAGAGAATTCTTTCTTGGATGACTGGCTGGAGAGACTTGCCCACATGCTCAGGGTTTAACTGATTGCCATGCAGTATTTGGGGTCAAGAAGGAATCTTCCCCTGAGGCAGACTGGCAAAGGCTCTGGGGGATTTTCCCCTTCCTCTGCTGTATCGGGCACAGGCCACTTGCTGGTGGACTCTTTGTATCTTAAAAGCTTTAAGCCATGATTTAAGGACATGAATAACTCAGTCTTTGGTTAGAGATTTAGTACAGGAGGGGGCGAATAAGGTTCTGTAGCCTGCATCATGCAGGAAGTCAGATTAGATGATCATATTGGTCCCTTCTGACCTTAGAGTCTGTGAAGGATGTTAGTGATGGAGAATTCACCATGACCTTTGTTCAATTGTACCAATGATTAATGGCCATCACTGTCAAAACCATATGCCTCAGTTCCTATTTGAAGTTGATTAGTTTCAACTCTCTGCCATTGGCTCATGTAATACCCATATCTCCGTTATAACTATTAGTTTCCCTTATTTGCAGGGTAGTTTGCTCTCTCAGCAATGGACACTAGGCCAATAAAAGATATTACCTCACCGCCTTGTCTCTCTGTTCCCCATCTAAGTACTTCTAGAAGGGGGTAGGCGACCCCCAGCATGTATGCCAACAGTGGCACCTGAGCCCATTCAGAGCTGCATTTGGCACCCTCTGCGATACCACAGAAATTGCCACTCCTGCCACCGAAGGCCACTCTGGGCAGCTGCCTTTGAGTGCAGCTGGGGCACAGGAGATCCCCCCATGTGGATGCCTCCATGTGACACAGAAAAAAGCTGCCCGGAGTGGCTCCTCTCTGTAGTGTGACATCCCCAAAGCAGCCACTCTTGGCAGCTTCTTTCTGCAGCTTGTCTGGAGACCCCTGAAAGTAGCTGCTTCTTTTTGTGGCAGGCCTGGAGACCCTTGTTCCCAGGCACACCACCAAGATGAGCCACCCTGGATGACTTCTTTCCATAGCATGCCTGGGAAGTACTCCCACTCCAGCCATGACCATAGCTGAATTTTCAGGCAGCCGCCACAACTTTTCAGCAGATGGGGCCGCTGGCACCAGCTGAGGGTCGGGGAGGAAGGACCAGCACAGGGGTCAGCAAAGGTTGCCGACCCCTGTTCTAGACTGTAGCCGAGTCTCCCCTTAGCTGACTGTAAAGCTAAATAGACTGGACTCTTTGAGCCCGTTCCCTGGGAGGCAGGTTTGCTAACCCTTTAATCATTCTCATGGCTCTTCTCTGAACCCTTGAATTCCACATCCTCCTTGAACTGACTGACTAGGCAGGATTTCAGTAGCAGGTGGACCAGAGCCATACTAGCATGTTCAGAACCAACAACATATGTGGCACCGTGCATCCAGAGAATTACTGGCCCTGGCCCCGGGAGTCAACGGACTGACACAGGCACAGACTATTGGCACCAGGAGGGTTAGGTACATATGTACTGATGTGGACCTTGCCTGCCCGTCCCCCACATACCTTCCAGTTACTAGTGGTGTTGGCTACAGGAGATTCCAGTCACTGGGGCAGCCCATCATGTAAGCACCGTTCATAACAGTGCACTGTGGCTTGAACATCCCAGTTTCGAACCCTGCCTTAAGGGATTTGTCAAGAGCCCTTTGGATGCTACACAAATAACGCAAACATCTGGTCCTGTGCAGTAAGGAGCTGTGGCAGTCAGATAACTGTGCCCTACCTACAGGCTGTGAAAGCAGGTGTGAAAACAATAGAGTCCAAGAGGGAACGCAGCCAGAAAGGGGCCTGGCCTGGCTATGATAAGTGGAGCACCCTGGGGAACAGACCCTGACAGCATTCATACTTGAGACAGAGCCAAAACTATGTTTAAAAGAAACTACTGAAAATACAAGCTCTGTCTCCACAACGGCAGACTATGCTGGCTTCAAGTTACCCTGGCCCTGTAAAGGATGGTTGTTAAACTGGAACAATACAAGGCAGCCTCCTGGAGCGGGAGGGAAATGCTAACATAGGACAAGACACCAGATGCTGTTCATGTGTCGAGAGGGACTGAGTTGCGGGCCTGCTTGCACCACTGTGCTATTTGTTTGACAATGGGTGCAAGAAACTCAAAGCAGCAAACACAACGTCAACTGAACCAGGAAAACATACATTGGCCATCAGGGGTCGGGACACAGACATTCATCTCCCACCCACAGAGAACCCTGTGCAAACAACACGGCCACAGAGGTTGCCTGGCATGAGTTAAGCAATGTCATGTGTGGACACAGTCAGCTGGCCTGACCCCAGGGAGATGCAGGTCCTGGGGCAGTAATGCACTGCAATTGCCTGCAAGATTCCAGAGCACTGGGTTTGGAAGCAGGGGCAGGAGGGTACTGGACCAAATGTAGGGGCAGCACTTGGCATTAGTCTCATTCTGACTCCATACAGTTATTAACTACTGAATGGGCCCGCCAAACAGGGCTAGCCACAATAGAAAGGGGAAGGGTATTGGGCAAGGTCATAGAGCATGGCAGTGTCAGAGCCCAGACTGGTCCACAGCCCCTGGCTCTGTGCACTGGGGTCTCCCCTCCTACGCACTCAAACACCGCAGGGGCAGGCAGCCTTGTCCAGGAAGCTCAGCCTGGCAAACAGGCAAAGGCAGCCATGGGTCTCAAATGGCTACACAAGAGATGACAAATGGCCCCTGGCTCAGCATTCTGCCTCCAACAGGGGCTGATGATGGCTGCTGCAGGGGAAGGAGTCTGGACTGCAGATGAGGCAGATCACTCCTAGCAACCTCCACCCCTTCCCTCAGGATTAACTATTACAGCTCTGCATGTTCCTTAGACAACACCACCTGCCCTTCTCATCTTGCTAAGTGCAGCGGGGAAGCCCTGCATGTGATAAATATATTTGTTAATCTTTACAAGTGCCACAGGACTCCTTGTATGTTTTGCTGAACTAGAATAAGACGGCTACCCCTTTGGAACTTGCCTGCGTGGAAAAGGCAGTGATCCATGAGCAGCATGCAAAGAATGTCCTGGCATTGCTCAGCACATGAGATTATTTCAGCCAATCTAACCTGTTCAGGAAGGAGGCAAAGTCCCTCCCCAGCAAGGCCAGGGGAAAGACCTCACCTGCAGCAAGAACTTCTGCAATTTAATGTCATTTTCTTTGGTACTCTAGTGGTAAGGTACAAACTCCTCTCTAGCTAAGGCAGCTGTGTGTCTGAAGCTGTGCCATGGTGAATTCTCCGCACTGCAATCTCAGAGGGCAAGGCACTCCCAGCTGAGGTTTGCTGCAACTGACAGGGCACAGGAAAAGTCAACTGACTGCAAATAGTGGCTGCAGCAAAGGACTGAGTGTACTGGGACTAGATGGGGCTTTACAGAGCTTTGGAAGGAGGCAGGGTAAACAGCTCAGTTGGGTTATAAGAGGGGTCATGGCATTTCTTCACACATACACACTCTGTATCAACAGATCAACACATCTCTCTGTCACACACAGCGATTCAGCTTTACAGCATTGAGCTCACCTGGCCAGCTTTGCAAGACAGAGCAGCTCTGACTGCGGCTGGCGGCCACACTGCTGTCAGTGGGAGATGGAAGATGCCTCCTTCAGTATGCTCCTGACCTTGCTGGAGGCAGGTAAAGGCAGCAAGGAATGCAGGAGCTTTTCCCTCCACTCCACACGTGCAGGCACTTGAGCACTTAGTAGGGGTTGGCAGGTACTTTCTAGCACAGGGGAGGGTATCAGACAAAGAAAGTTACCACTTTGCCTGCTTCCCTCTGCTGGTCCTGCTTGAGTTGACCCTGGAGGGTCTGGGGGCTGCAGTGTGGCAAGTCCAGAAGGCACTATTAGGACCATCCCACACTTTTTCTGCAGGGACTCCTTGGAAAATGTCAGGCTGTGATGGGCCTGACTCCCCCTACCATGCCACTCTCACCAGCCTGCTTGGGCAACAACAGCTCATGACCTGCCCCAATCTGAGAACCCCTGGCCTAGTCTGGCCACTTGCATAGCCCGGGCCAGGGAATGGCCCCAAATCATTCTTAGGAAAACACCCCATCTTGAGTTAAAAGCTGCCCATGAAGGAGATTCCACGAGGGCTTTTGGTGAATGATTTCAGCAGGTAATTCCTTTCCCTGTTAAACACTGACACTGTATTTAAAGGCCCTGGACTGTGCAATACCTACATCTGCTATGCAGATTACTAACATGCTCCCCAGGCAGGCACCTGGAGCCTGGAATCAAGTTCCCCCATAACCATCTCTTTGTTAGGCTGAGCAGATGGTCGCAGCCAGGTGATAGTCCTGTGGCTCCCCTCTGAACCCCCCAAATCAGTGACACCCTTTCAGAACAGTGTGCCCCAGAACTGGACCCACCAATGCTGCTCACAGAGGTAAAAATCACCTGGTTGCTCCTGTTTGTTCCCAGCCTCGCCCCCACTTGCCCAGTCCTGCATCACATCAGCCCTTCGCACAGTGTCACAGAATAACCCCCTCCTGCAGCCTTGGTTTTGTGTCCATCCAGTGTGCTGAAAGGATCAGTTCACACATGCACATCCTCCATGCATGCCAGTGTCCTCCAGGGTGCCAACAGCTTGTGAGCCTGAGATGCATGCCACCAAGGCAGGAAGGAGTGGTCGAGGTGAAAGGTTGTAGAATGGAGGTTTGGGGAAAAACTGAGTGGGGGTTACGTAGACACGATGCCCCACCAGGGAGCCAGAGCTAGTAGTGAATGGCAGTAATGGTACCTTGACAGCACTCAGACCGCCGACCACACAGTATTGAAGGACTGGAAGGCGACAAGAGGCTCAAGGGCAGTGGTTGTCAAACTTAGGGTCGAGACCCAGTACTGGGTCGCAGACCCTCAGGCATTGGGTCGTGGCACCCCTTGCTGCCACTGCCAAAAGACTGCAATGCATTGCTCAAAGAGGTAATTGCTGGGTCATGTGCATAAATGATTTTTTTTCAACTGGGTCCTGGGGGAAAAAGTTTGAAAACCACTGCTCCGGTGCAGTCACTGCATGCTCAGCAGGACTAAGTGTTACCCAGAGACCCATCCTGACAGGCGTTTGTCCACCCAGCTCTTCAAAGTCTCTGGTGCTGGAGATTCCACAACCTTCCGAGGTAACTTATTCCAGGGGTTAACTCCCTGATGGTCAGGAAGCTTTTCCTAATACCCAACCTAAACCGCTCTTGTTGTAATTTAAGATCTTTGCTTCTTGTCCTATCATCAGCAGTTCAGGAAAATAATTTCGCTCCCTCCTCCTCGTAACAACCTTTTAAGCATTTGAAACTGTTACCCTGTCTCACATAAGGCTTCTGTACTCCAGACTAAACAAACCCAGTGTTTTCAATCTTCCCGCATAGGTCACATTTTAGACCTCTCATCATGCTTGTTGCTCTTCGCTGGACTTTCTCCAGGTCGTCCACCTCTTTTCTGAAATGAGGAGCCTAGAACTGGACACAGTACCTCAGTTTTGGCCCAGCTGGCACAGAGCAGAGCAGAAGAATTAATTTTCACGTCTTGCTTACGAGTCTGCCCTACGAGGTGGCCAAACTTACTCACCCTTGGAGTGCGTACAACAATCTTCAGAAATTCAAGAACTGGGGTGCACCTGCCAGGTCTCCAGGCTTCAGCCCTTTGGGCTGGTGGTGGGGCTCAGGACATGACAGGTGACCAACAGGCAAAAGTCCCAAGCCCCACCACAACCTTGCCACAGGGCAGAAGCCCAGATGCCTGCTAGGTACCTCCCATAGAGCAGAAGCCTCTAGCCCTGTCACCACACTCTGGGGCTGTGCCACAGGATGCACATCTGTGAACCTCTAGGATACAATCTGCTTAACTTTTCCATTTGATTATGCACTGTGTATGATTGTACGCCAATTAGGCCATGCAAGGTTCCTTTATGAATGTTCAATACCTAGTCTACCTGATCACTATGGCACCATGTTTCCTGCAGCATCGTGTACGTGCACAGATGTGTGTCATTTCTGCACAGCTCAGGAGAGAGACAGACTCAACTCTCTTCCAGCAGCATGTAAACAGCCACAGCTCTGAGCAAGCAGCTGGAGGAGGCAACAGAGACTATGTTAACTGAAGTCCCTGGCTCAGACCGAGACAAAGAGATCACCTCTGCCCAGAAAAGGAGGGGTCAAGGGGGTTTGGAAACAAAGAGACACTTGGAACGATCCAGGGCTTTTTCCCAGGAACCGCCATCTTGAAACTACTTCAAGAAAGATCTGGGCCCTATCTGGTCTCAGGCAAAGATTGGCTGTACAAACACCTGGCAGCCACATCTGGAGCATAAACTATTTAGTCAGTTTAGATACAGATATTAGGGTTGTATGCATGTTTTAGCTTTTATTTCTCTGTGGTCACTCCTGACTCATTTATATTGTAATTCTGCCATGATTAGTCACATTCTCACTTAGAATTATGATCTGATCAATCAATTTGTAGTTGTTTGAACTAAAGCTGTGTAGACTTTAAAGGGTGTGAGTGAGGAAGGCTCAACACAATCCAATTCTTTGTTAAATGGACAGACTTGAGACCATGGTGATTGGGAGTGGGTCCCAATCCCTGTCAGACAGTGACTCCCAGTGCACTAACTGGGGCTGAGGATGCTCATTGGGGGTCACTCCCTATGTAACTGGAGAGAGCACGCTCACTGCCTGGGCAGGTGTGGACTGACTCTGGAGTAAGTAGTCACCTGGCAAAGCAGGGTGAATTGGGGTTCAAGAGTGGAGATCGGTGGGGTCACAGCTGCACACCGGACCGGATCTGGAGAGCAGCCGGTCACCCGCTGAAACACCCATCCCTGAGAGCTTTGTGTCCCAGGGCTGAATCCCCCAGACCACCTTTCCTATGGGGCAGAACCCTTCAGCCCCACCACCCCACTGCACAGCAAAAATCTTGAATTCCCCACCCAATCTGGTAGGCAGAGAATGGGAGGTGAGGGCTCTGTGAGCTGCATTTTAATTGCAAAAGAGCCACATGCAGCTCCTGAGCCACAGTTTGGCCATCCCTGTGCTAATACATACCAGAATGATGTCTGCTTTTTTGGCAATCATGTGACACTGTGAGCCTCTGTGACCCCTGACCCCTCTCTGCTGGACACTGCCCTAGGCAGTGCTTTCCCCCTTTTGTGTGCATGCAGCTCAATATCCTCCCCAAGCACAGCACTCTGCATGTCGTACTCTGCCAGCACAAGGCTTAGCAGCCGTGCCAAGAGGCCCTGAACCAAGCACCAGGTAAACACCCTAAGTCAGCGTGGCCTTGTCCCCTGTAGTGGCCACACCATGTACAGAAGTTCAGAAGTCCCTTAGCTCATACGTTCCAGTCCAGAATCCAGCACTCCTTCCCCTGCAGATGATCCCACCCAGCATGGCATCGCTCGGACAGAAGCCTGGGACAGAATTTCATATAGGGACGGTGAGCGCTACGCATTTGTCCTGGCCATCAAAGCTGCTCCTCAGGACAGAGGTTCCAGAAATTAGAGCCTTCGGCCATGACGGTGGGACTGAGCTGGGAGCTCTGGTCTAAAAGCTGAGCCCTGGAGCTAGTGGGCTGCCTCAGTGGCAGGACAGACTCCCAACCCCTGGTGGAGGGCTGACACCTGGGGATCCCGGTTGTGTCAGCAAAGTGTGTGCGATATGTTGTACCACTCTAAACCTTGGTCACTGTGTCAGGGCAAGGCCCAGGTCAGCCCCAAGCCCCCCATCCAGTCCTTTTACCTCTCCTGCACACATACAAGTTCAAACTGAAATGTCCAGAGACCCCAGATAAAGAGGAGACTGTTGGATAAACAAACTGGCCCAAGCATTTCTTCCCACTCAAGCAAACAGGGACATGGAAGGTCCCGATCAAGGACAGGGCCTATCGTGGTGCCCTAAGACTGCATGTTTGTTCTGAGCTAAAGCTGTGCAGAGGTGGGATCCCCAGCCTGGGAGGGGGCAAGTCAAAGGTCTGCTTGTGGCAAAATTCATACGCCCTGCTGAGTGTATTAACATGTAGATCCCTTCATGATGTTTTCTCCATGATGCTTTTTGCTTTCATAAAAGTGTAGGCATGCTCAGCAAGTATATCTGCACCAATCACCCTGGTACTGGTCTCTGAAAAGAGAGCACGCCTATCCATTAAAGCAGTCTCTGTGCTGGGAGACACACGATGAAGGCAGGGACCAGTGCAGCCTGGGAATATCTTGTTCAGAAGAGTGCCATTTTGGGATTGGGAAGGAATTTTACCCCAGACCAGACTGAGAAAGGCACTGGGGGATTTCCCCCCTCCTCTATAGGGCATGTTTCACTTGCTAGTGAATTCTCTGTACCTTAAAGTCTTTAAAGCATTTGGGGACTTTAATAACTGAGCCGTGGTCTATACTCGGGGCTTTTTCAGCAACAGTCGACCGCCATTTTCGCAAGGAACGTAAAATTCCTTGTGTAAATGGCGGTGACTTTCTAAGCAGCCATTACACGCTAGGGGAAAGCTGACCACAAATCACTTGTGATCGGCATCCCTCTATGGCCCCTGACCCCCATGACTTCTGGGGTCTGCTTCCAGGAGCGGTGCGGCGAGTTCATACTCGCCGCAATCCACGCTTAGAAGGGCGAACTGACAGTGGTGAATTTGCTGCCATCAGTATACACATACCCTGAGTCAGAGGTTAGAGGTTTATTGCCGGAAAGGGGGGGGTGAGGTTCTGTGCCCTGCTCTGTGAAGGAGATCAGCCTAGATTCATAGGTTTTAAGGACAGGAGGGACCAATATGATCATCTAGTCTGACCTCTTTCACAACACAGGCCACAGAACCTCCTGCTCCCTTCTTCAACAGACACCTAACCTCTGACTGAGTCACTGAAGTCCCCAAATCACGGCTTAAAGACTTCAAGGTACAGAGAAACTGCCATCATGTCAGACGCCACGGCAGAAGGGGGAGGAGGGGAAGCCTCTGCCACTGTGTCTTGGAGGAAAATCCTCTCCTGACTCCAAATATGGTGAATAGCTAATCCCTGAACATGTGGGCAAGACTCAACAGCCAGACACCCAAAAAAAGTATTCACTGCACCAACTCAGGTCCCACTCCACCTAACATCCCATCTCAGGCCCCTGGCATATCCACCACCAGGAGCCAAAGACCAGTCAATTTGCAAACTAGGCTGTCCCATTATACCATCCCCTCCATGAATTCATCAAGTTCAGTTTTGAAACCAGCTAGTTTTTTTGCCCCCCTCCCCCCCAGCTCTCCTTGGAAGACTATTGCACAACCTCACTCCTCTGACCAATAGAAACCTACATCTAATTTCAAGTCTACCATATATACTCATGAATAAGCCGATCCATGCATAAACTGACCCCCTGGTTAGGAGCCCCCAAAAGAGGGAAAAATGCATGACCAGCATATAAGCTGAGGCCCCCTCCATGCAGCATCAGACCCCTAACCCTCCCCCACTGCACTGCCAGCTTCCCTGGACTCCCCAACACCCTCCCTAACCCCTGGGCTCAGCTGCTGCTTCCCTTGCTGTCCCTGACAGCCTCCTAACCCCCAGGCCCTGCCATCACCTTTTGCACCATCCCCAACACCCTCCTCAACCCCTGGGCCCTGCCAACACTTCTCCTGCTGTCCCCAACACACCCCCTAAGCCCCTGGCCCCGCTCCCACTTCCCCTGCTGTCCTTGACACCCCCCGTAACCCCCAGGCCCTGCTGCTGCTTCTCCCGCTGTCCCCGACCCGCTCCCTTATCCCTGGGCTGACCCCCCACACTCAGGGCCCCCTTACCTGGCTGCTCCGGCCCCTTACTTTAACCCCTGCCTAGGCTTACTCCCCAACATGGCCACTCCAGACACACGCTGGGGCTCCCCCTCCACCCCAACCCCGCATGCTCAGAGCGGGAGATTTAAAAACTCCTTGGCTGGGGCTGCTCTTTGCTGGCCTGACCCTTGTATAAGCCAAGTGCCCTTTTTAAAGGGGATTTTCAGGCACAAAAATCTCAGCTTATACACAAGTATATACGGTAAACTTCCTGATGTCCAGTTTACATCCATTAGTTCTGTCTACACTGGCTCTGAACTTCAATAATTCCTCTCCTTCCCTGATATGTATCCCTCTGACATATTTACACAGAGCAATCATCTCTCTCCTCAGCCTTCTTTTGGTTGGGATAAACAAGCCAAACTCTTTGAGTCTCCTCTCGTACGGCAGGTTTTCCATCCATGGATCATCCTTGTAGCCCTTTTCCTCACCTCTTCCATTTAGCATTCATCTTTCTTAAACACAGGGGACCAGAACTGCACAAAATACTCCAGACGAGGTCTCAGCAAGGCCTTGGATAACGGTACCAACACCTCCCTATCTCTACCAGAAATACCTCTGCTGATGCCTCCTAAGACCGCATTACCTTTTTTCACAGCCACATCCCATTGGGGATGATCATATTGGTCCCTTCTGACCTTAGCATCTATGAGTCTCCGCACAGAAAGGCGATGGCTGGGGAGCTGGAAACCAAGGGCGGGTGCCGTGCTGAACCCCAGAGCTGAACCACAGGTGTGGCTGCCCCGAACTGAGACGTGAGCTCAGGGAACCAGGTCAGCAGCCGATGCGTTTTGTGCCCGCTGGCTGTGCCTCAGTTCCTAGCCTGTGCAAATCAGAGCAACATGGCTGATGCGACGCAAATTATAATAGCTTATTAGCTACAGTGAGAAGGGACCGTGAGAAGCATTTTCATTAGCACCGGGGACTTCAATCAGTAACATTGTATCTCTGTCAACATTCAAACAGTAACTTCTTACACCTTGAATAACTATTTGTACAAAAACATGTTGCGGCTTTTGCAAACATTTTCCAAGCTGTTCACAGCAAAGAATCCCAGCCATTACATATCTCAGGCTCTTGTGGTCATCAAGAGAGGGTCTAGAGAGCTTAGGATCCTCAAGAAATTTTAGTCACAAAGTACTTTTTAAAAAATCCTAACTGACCTTATGTTATGTTTTATTACCACTAACTGCCAAAGAAAAGCCAGGCAGGTCATAAACACCAACACACAATACTGATACCCTAACCCCAAATAGGCTCTGCAGAGACCTTTTCCAACCCTATAAAATGGAAATTCTGGTGGACACTTAACTCTGGGGGCACTGCTGCCCCGCTCTGAACACACACAGTCTCCAGGGTGTTTTCTTCCTCCACCTGCCATGCTAATGATCAAAGGCAAGGAAAAATCAACAGAGCTTCTTACAGCTGAGGAAAGGAGAAGCACAGCAGACTAAAGTCCAGTCGTGCCTTGCCTTGCCAATCGATCCACCAAGAAAATGCTCTGATGCTGCAGTGACAAGAGCGAAGATGAAGCTGACAGACACCAAGAAAGGAGAGTAGCTCCTCTCCAAGTACCCGCCTTTGCCGCTCATGGTGAAGACAGTGTCTGCACCAGCCTTCACTCTTAAAAGCCTCCCCCCCAGTTGCTACCATGCTGACAGGTGGAAGAATGGAAATGCTCCAGAGCAACGAGTTCAAAACACGGCCCACTAACCCTGCTCAGAGCAGGTCTGCACGACCCAGGCATGCGAAAGCGGGTGGCTGAGCTGCACCAGCGCTCCTATCACCTACACAGTGGAACCACACCAGCATTGGCAAGAATGGGAAACGCTCAGAAAAGGCAACATGGTTGAGGTTTTAGTGACTGAGATGTCTCAAGCACCACATTCCTTCCTCACCCCTTTGAAGACTTTCCCCTTTGCCTTTACAGAACTGGTTGTTTTTCAACTCTCCTCATAATCTCCACTTACCTGCCAAAATCTGTTCACCTCCCCCAGGTTGAAATGCCCATTGCTTGAAGGTTGTTTAGTGTGAAGATTGCTGGATTTTTTTTTTTTTTTTTTGGACTTGGAAAGCTCTCCTGAGCAAATATTTTCCTGCCTCTTCATTGTTTTCTGGGCACAGCGGGCCAGAAAGACCACAGGGGAGGCTAAAAGGCACTCACTCTGTGGATTTCAACTTCCTCATTTTGCTCTGAAGTCTGGTGTCTAACTAGCTAGTGGCGCTGTGGTAGGCAGTGTTGCTCCCAGGATACTAGAGAGAGCTATCTTTTACTGGACCAACTTTCCCCTGGTGAGAAAGACAAGCTTTCCATATGTGCACACACAGCTCTTCCCTGGGTCTGGAGAGGGAATCCCAACCTCACAGAGAAAGGCCCGGTGGAACAGATTGTTTAGCATAAGTTGTTGACACATGTTTGCAGGGAATTTATGTTTCTATATTAAATGTGTAGCTAGCCACTGGATTT
The DNA here is from genome assembly GCA_007922195.1 of Podocnemis expansa. Lineage (NCBI taxonomy): Eukaryota > Metazoa > Chordata > Testudines > Podocnemididae > Podocnemis > Podocnemis expansa. The sequence goes on from ML682046.1 coordinate 209,982, forward strand.
AGAAGTCAAAATGAAACTTATTATTGTAAACTGAGACGCTAAGGTGTAAATAAAGCCCATTGCCAATTCTGCCTGCACATCAACTCCAGTGACACCATCACAGGTCCCAACCACATCAGCCACGCCACCAGGGGCTCATTCACCTGCACATCCACTAACATGGCTTATGCCATCATGTGCCAGCAATTCCCCTCTACCATGTACATTGGCCAAACCGGACCATCCTTGTGCAGAAGGATAAATGGACACAAATCAGACATCAAAAACGGCAACATCCATAAGCCAGTAGGAGAACACTTCAATCTCCTTGGACACTCAGTAGCAGACTTGAAAGTTGCCATATACCAGGCACATGTTGCTCTTCAAAGAAAAAGTGCAGCTTGCAGAAGAGTACGGCAGGGAAGGGCGGCATGGTGGCAGACAGCGGGGAGAAGTGTGCAATGGTTGTGGCTGGCAGGGAAGCGGCATCATGGTAAGAGAGGGCAGGGAAGTGGCAACAGGCGTGCTTAGATTTTTCTCATAGGCCCTAATGCAGTTTACTCATTCTTAAAATAAAATCATGTTTTACAAGTCCTAAACATGACGTGGAATACCAAGAAACAAAAATACAGAGGAGAAAAGTTTAAAACTGAATGTAGATTACTTTCAATTTTTGGCACAACTTACTGCTGTGAAGCATTGTATTCCACAATGAAATTTGTTAAATCAAAACATTGTGCAATACTTGGAGATCAGCACCTGAGGAAGCTTTTATGTACTGCATTGACAAGTTACTCCCCAGATTTTAAAAAACTTGCCACTAGCCTGCAGTGTTCTACATCCAGCGACAGCTAAGTTTTTACTGTACAGGCCTAGTTTTCATGGTAACCTTAAGTAATTAGTAGAATCTGACATGAGTAGGATCAATATTTGCTCTGTTTTTATGATAAAATTAAAGTCTGCAACGAATGTTAAGCTTAGTAATTTTGGAGTAGGTAGAAGTATGTGGTTATATGCCTCAGTGTGGCTCTCAAAGGTTTAATAATTGACTTATGAAGTTCCATAAATTTGGCCACCCCTGCCATGTATATACAAAGAAACTTCAAAAATAGACTTCAGCATGGCACTGCAGAGCTGGAGCTGATTCGCAAGCTTGACACAATCAGACTGGACCTGAACAGGGACTTGGAATGGTTAGCACCTCACAGAAAGTGACTGTTCTGTTCACACATTCTCTCCCTTTAATCACCTGATGCGAATGGGCCCCATCAATCCTCTAAATTGACTTTACTAACACTTGCCCTCCTCCATCCTGGCATGTGTACATACACCTCAACTGTAGTTTCCATTTCATGCACCTGATAAAGTGGGTTGGTGCCCACAAAAGCTTATGCCCAAAGAAATGCGTTAGTCTTTAAGGTGCCACAGGACTCTCATTGGTTTTGCTGTACACAGACTAACATGGCTACCCCTCTGGAAAGGTGTAAATGGGTTTGCTGGAAAGCATCAAGGTACAGTTAACAAAGAAAATTAAGTGGAATCCATTCACTGGTAAGTGAGGGCATTTTACTGTAAGGGCGCCACGAATAAGAAAGGGCCTTGCCCTGGTAAACAGGCTGGTAGTCGGGCAGGTATCAAAGAGGGCAAAGAGCCTTTAACATCTCATTGGCCAGAACTGCATTTGGTAACCAAACAACTCAAACAACAAACATGGTTGGGCTGATTATATATGGTATATTAACTATAATTTATTCATGTAATCTGCATATTAAGAACTGTAGTGAAACCATGTAGGGATTTAGGCATGATATAGCTTGTTGTGTTATGAACAAAGAGTCCTGTGGCACTTAAAGACTACCAAATATATTTATTGCATGTGCTTTCATTGGAGAAAATCTCACTTTGTCAGATGCTTTGAAGAACTTTTGTTGTACTATGTGTATTAAATTTAGCATGGGAGAGAGAGAGAGAGGGCGGGAGAGAGTGTGTGTGCTTCCATCATAAGGGGACCAAGTAGTTTGACTAAAGTCACCACCTACCCGTTCTGCTCCTGAGTGGACCTGATCCTTCTTCTCTTTTAACAAAACTGTAACATAAGGGACCATTCAAGGTAGATCAGCTTATTAACCATCAGCTATATTTTTCCCCCACACAACATCCCCTTAGTTCCACACAGTGGCTGTGTGTTGTGGGAAGAGATGCTTCCTTTTCTTTGTTTCAAAGTTGCTGCTTACTAATTTCATGGTAATAGCTAATTCTTGCATTATGTGAAGGGTAAATAACACTTTCCTATTTACTGTCTCCACATCAGCTATAATTTTACAGATCTCTATCACATACCTCCTTTGCTGCCTCTTTTCTAGGATTCAAATATTTATTTATAAAACAGCCAAACTCAGCAGGCTGCTGTGAGCTCAGCAACCTCCTTGGACCAGTGAAATCATTCACATTCAGCAGGTGATTCTCTCCTGTGCAGGGCAGTCTGCACTTTCTTGGGTTTCTTTTCCTCTCCTTGGACACTTGAAGCTTGTGTCTCTCTCCTATGCTGCAGTGACTGGTCTGCTGACCAAGCCTCCAGCACAAGGTGGCCCAGGGGAGGAGAAACATGGCCAGGGGCAGGTTCACCGATCTAGCAAAATCCTCCTTAGCTGGGGGGTGGGGGAGGGCTGTTAGGAGAAGACAGACCAGTCCAGCATACCCCATAGGAGCTCGTACCACTTTGTACCACCGTCACCGTCACACACAGTCCTTCTCACATCCCCCTACTCCATGTACAGCACCCCCCTGCGTTACTCCCTCTCACTCCCACGATACGGCACCCCCATCACACTCCCTCTCACCCACATGGTACAGCACCTCCCCATCGCCCTCCCTTCTCACCCCACGGCGCAGCACCTCCCCATCGCACTCTCTTCTCACCCCATGGCGCAGCACCTCCCCATTGCACTCCCTTCTCATCCCACGGCGCAGCACCTCCCCATCGCACTCTCTTCTCACCCCATGGCGCAGCACCTCCCCATCTCACTCCCTTCTCACCCCTGTGATATGGCACCCCCAGTCTGATTCCCTCTCACCCCCATGGTACAGCACCCCCATCTCACTCCCTCTCACCCCCACGGCACAGGACCCACACACCCGTACCTCCCCACAAGGCCAGCACAGAGCTCTCCCCCACTGACAGCAGGTTTCCAATCACCCTTGCAGCCCTGTTTCAAAACTGTTAATAATCTAAGTTTCACCCCGCACCCGACCAGCTGCAACCCCACCACGGGCCCAGCCGAGCTGCCCTCAACTGGGAAATACTGAGCCGCTCAGCACCAAGAGGAGAGGACACCAGGGCGATAACAAGGCAGCTGGGGGGAACAACCCGCCCATCTAGTGGGCCTGACCCACTCAGGGGTCTCTGGGAGAAGAGCCAGAGGAAGCATGCTCAGCTCTTCAACAAGCAAAACCAAGCACCCAAGGCAGCCCGTGGGTGACTCCTTCAATCCTGGGCGAGAAGAAAAGGGCCCAGCGACAGCGAGGCTTTGGGAAGGGGCCTCAAGGTGCAGTGGTCACCTACCGCATGCCCAGGCCCAGGTATTTCACCAGGTTGGAGGCAGAGACGTTGGAGGCCTGGTAGGGTTTCCTCTTCTCAGCGAACTCATGGGCCAAGCAGATCTGCCAGCCGGCCAGGGGCACCTGGTGCCCATGGGCATCGCCCTCGAACCGCTCCATCAGCTCCGCGTGGTCCCCCATGGCTGTCCCCTCCCCAACCAAGCGGCCTCCCCCAGGTCAGGAGGCAACTCCCCGGTGCCCCCCAGGGAGGGTCAGTTACTTGGGAAATGGGCCCCGGCCAGCGCACCGCGCTCAGCCCCACTGAGCCCCCGGTCTCCGGGGCAGGACACGGCCCCAGCCCTGGCAGGGGAGCCCCACTGAGCCCCCCGGGCGAGAGCGTGTCTGAGAGCCCCGAAACCCCACGGCTCCGGGTGCAGCTGGGCCCTGCGCCCCTCAGCGCTGCAGCCCCTGCCCCGGCGTCTGTCTGTCTGTCTGCCTGCCAGGAGCCCCAGCCTCTGCCTGCCTGCCTGTCCCTCTGTCTGCCAGCCCCAGCCTCTGTCTGTCCGTCCCAGCCCCAGTCCCAGTCCCCGCCCCTGCCTCCGCCTGTCCGTCCGTCTGTCCCCCTGTCTGTCAACCTCAGCTGCTGCTGCTGCCGTCTGTCTGTCTGTCTGTCAGCCTCGGCTACTGCCTGCCCCCGGGGCTGCCCGCCGGCCAAACAGTCAATCGGTCCGTCTGCCGGCAGCCCCCGCCCCGGACTGTCCGTCTGTCCGTCCCCCCGCGCGCGCCGCAGCCCGGCCGGAAGCGGCCCGGAACCAACCGGCCGGGGGGGGGGGGGGGGAGGGGCGCGCGGGGCCGATCTCTGGGGCCCGAACATCGCCGAGCGGGGCCGACGCGTCCCGGCCGGGCGCCGAGCGGGGCCGAACCTCTCCGAGAGGTGCCGAACCTTCCCGAGCAGGGCCCGGGAGCCTCCGAACGGGCCCGAACGTCTCCGAGCGGGGCCGAACCTTCCCGAGCGGGTCTCGAGTCGGCGCTGAGGGCTCGGGCCGGGCTGCGGGCCGCCGGTGAGCGGGGGAGGGGCGGGCAGGGGGCCCTGGGTCGCGTCCCGGCCCCCATGGGGCACAGCTGGGGGGGGTGAGGTGCCTGGCCCCCCCACATGGGGCACAGCTGGGGGTGGAGCCTTCGTCCCCCATGGGGCACAGTTGGGGGGCAGCATGCCTGGCCCCATACCCCCCAAGCTGGGCGTATGGTTAACCGTGGGTCTCTTGCGCTGGGCAGGTGCGGAGCGGGGCCGGCTGCAGCCATGATTGAGGTGGTGGCCCAGCTGACCCGCGGGCCCGTCTTCCTGGCGGGAGAGATGCTGGAGTGCGCCATCATCTTCACCAACCCGCTCTCCGCCACCTCCACCTCTGCCAGCAGGTAGCAGCTGCCCCGCAGGCCCTGTCCCGCCAGCCCCAGCTCAGAGCAGAGGTCACGGGGGGCCCCTCTGGGCCCACTGGGGAGAAGGGCTCACATCACAGGCAGGGCCGGGGACTGCTCCCCTGTTCCCAAAGAGAGCAGAGATCACGGTAGGGCCTTAGGAAGAGAAGAGATCATGAAGGCTGTGATGGGGCCTTGTGATCACGTGCTCAGGCAGCCCAGAATTGGGAGCGACTCACAGACGTCCCTGGTCCCTGTTCCCTGATTAGCCTCATTAACCAGGGTCAGGTACGGGATCAGCTGAACTGTTCAGTTTGACCTAGGTGGAGCGAGGCCTGCGTCCCTGCTCGCCCTACCCCGCCCCTGCTGCTTTTGAGCAATTAAACTGACAAGGAAGGCTTCAGGGGAGGAATGGTGTTAAACTGGCTTTTAAGCCTGAAGGGCTGGATATGCCAGGGCGGCCTGGTCTCTGAGAGGAGAAATGAAAGGCTGCGGAAGGCGTTGTTATTGAATAGCTATGCACAAGAGCGCCTGGGGTGCTGCTTGCCATTGGGATCTCTGTATGTCAAGGACTGCACAGGTCTGTAGCTGTGGTCCAGCCCCCGACACCTCACACTCTGTGGGAGCAAGCTGTGGGTGAAGGGTAAGGGAGGAGAGGATGGCTGGACAGATATTGTTTGCGTGTACATATCTGCCCCACGGTCTTGGTGGGGGTGTTAATATTTCTAAACAAATTTATCCCAAATCTGTTACAGTTCAGCACACTGCACAGAGCTCTGCTTGCAAATGTTGCAATGAATATTGAGAGGAAACCTTATAGCAGTTGAAAAAAACTGTCAAAGTACCAGTTTTGAAATACTCTGTGATTAAGAGCTGACATCTTGGGTGATGCATGCTCATGGTTTTGGGGCCCATCTTCTGCAAGTTGGTTCCCTCCAAACCAAAGGTGAAAGCATAGCTCAACAGAGCTATGCTCACACTGAAAAAGAAACACTGGCTGTTGTTTGGTTGTGCGCTATTTTGTTAATACATTTAGAGACAGAAATTAGAGAAGTTAGGAACAGACTATAAACTCCTGGAGGCCACAATACAAAAACCATTGTGCAAAGCATCCCCTAGATTAGAATTCAGAAAAGGATCTTGAAATTGCAAGAGGACCCACAACCTATGAAGTAAGTTTCCGTGGACGCTCCTTATATCATGCATGCTTTCAGGAGGGCCTGTGAATAGTGGAAGAGTGGCAGGAAGAAGAATGTGAAGTAAATGTGGCACAAGTGCTACCCACTTCCAAAACAAAACCTACTGAGCTGAGATGAACAACACACAGTGATGCCAGAGACAGCAAATCAGGATGGATGGCCAACAGAAAGGCCTGTGCAGCTCTCAGAATAAAACCATTTTGAGACACGATTGCTGCCAATGATGGGATTCTATGCAAAGAGTATTCTTCATAGTCTGCTCGACATGCTTGGGAATGCCAACTATAATCCATGGTACCTACTGAGGTAGTGAGATGTGTAAGGGCAGAGTCGAGATGTCCTGTCCTATCTAGGCATAAATGGTCTTCCTGAAGATAAAGGATCCAAGTGTGAAGATTGTTAAAAGAAGAGTCAGGTTCACTCAGGAATGGAAGGGGTAGATGGTGTCTTTAATCAGATTGCTTGTTACCCTTATACATCCAGACTACAAGGACGCTCACCTGGGTCCGTATCAGTGAGCCCAGAATATAGGGTTCACAAATTATGTTATACCTTTCTAATATGCTAATACAATATACATAATGCAACAGATGCATCAGATGCATAGATAATACAATGGGTTGCACCATGCCTAATTCCCAGCATGGTTTTACTGTTCTAGATACGCAGGTTACATGATTAGATTGTACTTAATGTACTGCTTACAATGAGCCCGCCCATGTTTGTTGTTTGGGTTGGTTACCAAATACAGTGCTGGCCGATGAGATGTTAAAGGCTCTTCTGCCCTCTCTGATACCTGGCCACCATCAGCCTGTTTACCAGGTCCAGACCGTTTCTTATTCATGGCTTACAGTAAAATGCCCTCACTTAACAGTGTACTGTTTGCTCTTAACTTTCCTTTGTTAGCTGTGGCTACACATTTCAATCAATCAAATCATAGGGCTGGAAGGGACCTTGTGAGATCATCAAGTCCAACCCCCTGGGAATTGAACCCAGGACCTTCTGCATGTTAAGCAGAGGTGCTAGCCGCTTGTACCTTGTTGCTTTCCAGTGAAGTGGTTTGCTTACACCTTTGTGTCTCAGCTTGCAGTAAGTTTGATTTCTAAATGAAGTGGCCAGATATTCAGTTATTATAACATAAATTCCATACAGAAATAGTACAGGAAACACTGGCAAAGAACTATTAAGATGGTATCCAGTTCCTGAATCCCCTTGGACCAAGGTTGGTGCTAATCTCTGAATGAAGCAGAAGAGAGTACCTTTGAACTGCCACCCAGATTTTCTCTAAATTGGGCTGCTGCTGCACATCCTACAATGCTGGGTCAATTGTAGTCCTCACTGTAGGATACCAGCTGACTTTGTGAGAGACAGGATCCATACTACATCTCCAGCTTTTAAATGGTCTCTAGGAGAACCCCTTCAATGTGCCAGACTCACTAAGGGTTTCCCTTTTCCTCTAGGGTAACTCTCACTGCTTCACTGCCTCCTTAGACTGGATCTCCGAGCCTTCAACATTCTTACTTCACCTAATGAGCTATGTTCATCGAGTCCAACTGATGCAGGTCCTGATGGAGACTTGTAACTGCTCAGGGATTAATGCAATTCAGCAAGAATTTGCAGTGACACAGTCAGCATTGTCAAAATTGTCGCATTTATTAGTTTACTGGACCGTAGCGTAGCAATTCCTTTGGGTAAAATAGAGAACTGAAGGTTAAAACATTGTCCACTCTGGTCAGCCCACAGCCCAGCTGAGCTGTAGTGAGCCCTTGGCTTAAGCTTGGTCTGGCATCCTTTATGATTTCCTATGTCAGACTCCAGGTGAAAGACCCAAATCTTTTCAGCACCCACTTCTGCTCCCTGATCTCATTCCTCTCAGTCCTTTCTTCTCTATCTGGGGAATGTTGCTTAGGCCCCTGGGGAGAGGTGGAGAAATCCCTAGCCAGCTGTCTATGTCCTTCATTGCTAGGTGTCAACGTCCAAATGATTGAGTTTGCCATTGTCTTCTCAAGTTCTCCAGTGGCACAGGGGGCGAGCCCAGCCCAGAGAGTGGGCAGCACCCACACCTATATCTCCCAGTCCCAACCTGCTCTGAAAGCAGTCCTTTTCTGTAGACTGGGCAGCAGTGCAGCGCACAGGATGCCAAATCACAAACAGGACTCAAAAAATGTTACAAAATATTTCCACTTCATCACAGCTCACAATTCACGAAATGGCTTATTGTGACGGTTACCTGCTTGATAGAGCAGTTCAAGCACCCCATGCCCAAGACCCTGCGAGGCACAGTCACTTGGGTCTGGAGAAATGCTCGTGCAGATGTCAAAGGCCTTGATTAAGAGGTCAAAAGCTCTGGGGATTCAAGGGGCAGTCCCTAGCATTGTTAGACTATTGCATAATGGCCTTACCAGTAGGAGGCTTGTGGAGAAAAGGACAGAAAGCGTAATGCCATCACCACCCAAGCTTTGTGAACTGAAGAGTGCCACACCATGCTGAGGTGCTGAGAAGTGATGGACCAACCAGTGCTGTGATAAAACATCAAAGCAGGGAAGTCACCCTCGTTACACATGGGAGAGAAAGTTGGACCCCCAGGAGACAGTGGCTAGCAACTTGCAGAGCCAATAGCTACTTCATGTGCCAAAGCTGCGTGTCCCTCAGGGTCAGTTGTATAAAAGAAATGGCAAAAGCACAAGCCTGCTTGTTTCTAAATGTAGAGGAGCAAAGACCACTCTCTGCCTTTGTTTCTTAAGGGCAACCAGAGCAGTGAGGGTGCAGCAAGCAAGATACTGCAGGAAAGAGTGCAGTGTTAGTCTTGTTCAGTAAAGCAAACGAACAAGGAGTCCTGTGGCACTTAAAGACTAATAAATTTATTTTTTGCATGAGCTTTCGTGGGAGAAAATCCCACTTTATCAGACGCTTTGAAGCTGCGGGAACTTACACAATGGGAGGAAATAAATGCAGGGAAGTGTAAGTCACAGGAACAGGTCACACTGTAACAGCAAATCAAAACAGTTGTAGCGATTCAAATGCTGGGGAACAGCATACAGAGGGAGATGAGTTCAAGTGACCTGTTGTAATGAGAGGAAAACCAGTGTCCCTATTAAGTCCTGCAGCAATGCAACCAAATTTACAAGTGAATTCAATTTCAGTAGCTTCTTTTTGAGGCCTTGATTTAGTATTCATCAGTGTGAACACAGCAATTAGTAAATCATTAATGGAGTGATCACGACAAACAGGACAGGTTTTTTGCAAAAGAATAAATAGGCACAAATCTGACGTCAGAAATCTCAATACTCTGAAAGCAGTGGGTCAGCATTTCAATCTTCATGATCGCTCCACTAATGACTTGCTAATTGCTGTGCTCACACAGATGAATACTAAATCAAAGCTTCAAAGAGAAGCTATTGAAATTGAATTTATTTGTAAATTTGGTTGCATTGCTGCAGGACTTAATGGGGACACTTTTTTTTCTCTCATTACAACAGGTCATTTGAAGTCATCTCCCTCTGCATGCTGTTCCCCAATGTTTGAATCTTTACAATTGTTTTGATTTGCTGTTACAGTGTGACCTGTTCCCATGACTTGCATTTCCCTGCATTTATTTCTTCCCATTCTGCAAGTTTCCCCAGCTTTCTCCTACAAAGGCTCATGCAGAAAATAAATTTGTTAGTCTTTCAGTGCCACAGGAGTCCTTGTTTGTTTGTTTTGGGAGCAAAGAACAACAATGTGCTCAGAAGGTTCAGGCCAGTCCTTACGGCCAGCGTCTGGGATGTGGTGAGACTTGCCCATGTGCTCAGGGTTTAACTGATCACCATATTTGGGGTTGGGAGGAAATTTCCACCCCCTGGCAGATAGGTTAGAGCTCTGGAGGTTTTTTGCCTTCCTCTGTAGCATGGGGGCATGGCTCAATTGCTGGTGTATTCTCTGTATCTTAGTCTTTAACTCAGGATTTGAAAACTTTAATAACTCAGTCATAGGTCAGAGGCTTTTCCAGGAGTGGGTGGGTGAAGTTTTGTGGTCTGCATTGTGTAGGAGGTCAGACAAGATGATCGCATTGGTCCCTTCTGACCTTGGAGTCTGTGAATCTGTGTGTGTCCATTTGGGAGCTTTGTTAGTTGGCCTAATTAGTTTGTGGGTGTCACTTTTTAGTGGTGGTGTGTTTGGTTTGTATTTGATGTGACAGTGTCTCTTAGGCTCCGTGACAGGGGCTTTCTGTCATGTGACCTGGATGTCACCTTTTGTAACCACATTCTTGTCACATGACTAAAGCCGAGACATAAAGGTCCGTCTTTTCTTGAACTCCATTTCACACCTTGCTGCCAGTGTGGGTCCCCAGCTTCAAGCCTGATGAGTGTCCAGGTCCTGTGCTCCAGTGTGAGATACTCACCCAGACCGCTGCAGACATGCTGCGCAGAGAGGCGCTTGAGAGCTCTAGAGGCAGGCAGTGGGGAGACAGGCCTCCCAGAGCAATAGCTGTGCAAGAGAAAAGGTCCCATTTTCCCCATCTGAGTGCAGTGTTGTTTGTGTCACTTTTGATTTGTATCCGTCACTTACCTCTTCAAGGTAACTAGATCCATGACCCTGGCAGTTGTGTGTGTCATCACTGCCGTACTGGCCAGCTGCAAAGGTGGTAGAGGACACAGACTCCCTGTCTACCCCAAGGCAAGTCGGTCTTTCCATGGACCCCAGTTCCCCTTCTCTAAAATGGGGCTAATAATCCTTCCTCTCTGCCTTGTCTGTTTATGCTGTGAGCCCCTTAGAGGAAGGATCGTCTCACCTTGTCTCTGGACCGCACCCAGCACAGTGAGGCTTTTAATCATCAGACGCCTCAGCACTGCTGAACACTGCAAGTAAATGAGAGGACTTTTCATATCTCTCTTCCCTTTGCAGAAGGGTTGCCCTGTAGCTAGGTCTTGCAGTGATAGCTGATGGTCAATAGCTACAGCCTGTTTTGAGCAAGAGAGGAAGCGAGTCCATAAGTCATGGTGCCCTGATTCAGATTCAGAGACTCCAAGGCCAGAAAGGACCACTGTGATCATTCAGTCTGAACCCGTGTATAACACAGGCTAGAGAAAATCACCAGCAGAATTCCTAGAGCAGACCTTTCAAAGAAACAGCCAGTCTTGATTTAAAAACCATCAGTGATGGAAGATCCACCCATGAGCTTTCATAAATTCAGGTTATTCAAAATGGTTAAGTCCAAGCCGACTGTGAAGAGTTACAGGGGGTCTCGTAAAACTGGGTGACTGGGCAGCAAAATGGCTCATGAAATTCACTGTTGATAAATCCCAAGTAATACACAGGGGAAGCAATAATCCCATGATGGGTTCTAAATTAGCTGCTACCACCAAGAAAGTGATCTTAGAGTCATCATGGATAGCTTTTTGCAAATATCTGCTCCATGTTTGAGTGAGAGTGAACCATAATAGAAAATGTAGAAATAGCAGAAGTGCTAAATTACTTTTTTGTTTCAGTATTCACCAAAAAAGTTGGTAATATATCTATAAAAAGAGGGAAGGGGGACAGGACAACTCAGGGGTTACAGACCAGTGATCTTAATTTCACATAATGGGGCAAATAAATAATCAGTTTGCAAATACCTGGAAGATAATAAGGTGATAAGTAACAATCAGCATGGCTTTGTCAAGAACAGTCAGCCTGCTAGCTTTCTATGTCAGGGTAAGAAGCCTTGTGGATGGGGGAAAGTGGTAGATGTGGTGCATCTAAACTTTAGTAAGGCTTTTTCCTCATACACAAACTGGGGAAATACAGTGGAGCCACTCAGGGGTTAAAGTAAGCTGGAACACCCTGGAATGGCGTTCTGAGCCCCCTAAAAATAGAGGAACGCACCGGAATGCTGTGTTCTGGGGGCCCCCAAAATAGAGGAACACGCTGGAACCAGGTGTTCTGGTGCATTTCCCTAGGGCAGGCTCAAGGGGCTTCGCAGGGGACGTTGCCAGCCACACACAGCCGGCAGCCAATGTTCCCTCTAAGCTGGTGATGCAGCTGAGCAACTTATGGATGCAGCTGAGCAAGTTCCTGGGCCCAGACTGGGCCCCTGAGCCACTGCCCATCAGCTCCCCAAGTGCATCCGTAACTTGCTCAGTTGCATCACCAGCTTAGAGAGGGAACATTGTATAGATGTCTTTTTGTTCAAACTTTAGTAAATTAATAAAACCACAGTATTTTAGTTTAACATTTTTATTGAACAAATATGAAGCAATGATGCTGCCTATCAAGCCTCCTCTACACCTCAGTTTTTGACGCCTGTCTTTGTCACATTTCCAGAATGCATATACAGAGTCTAGGTCAGCCTTGAATCCAGCACTTAGATATGACTTGATGCGCATTAGCATGTCTAGATGAGAAACATCCAACCTGTTACGAGGTTCTGTCTTAATATTATTCATTAGACTGAAGCCTCATTCAGGATCTGCACTAGATGCTTGAAAC
>ML682046.1:236304-274385 GCA_007922195.1 Podocnemis expansa
GCTGGGTGTGGGGGCAGGAGGCCGTGGGGCTGGCTGGCCAGGGGGGCCGGCAAGGAGGAGCTGGGGCTGGAGGCTGGGGCCTGGCTGTATGCACCGCCAGGCCCCGGTCAGAAGGCGCAGAGCCGCCACAGGCTCTGGGGAAGGGAGAGAGGGGTGGCTGGGCTAGTATCGCCTCCCTTCCACCGGCCTAGGGGGGACACACTGGAATGCTGGCATCCGGGATGCCCTTCTATTTTTAGGGGGCCTAGGAAAGCAGTGTTCTGGGGCATTTGTCTATTTTTAGGGGGCCTGGAACACTGGCTCCCTAAAAATAGAGAGCCCCAGAGTGGCGTTCCGGGGCGTTCCCCCTTACTGTAGCCCCTTTTTACGCACTGTAATCAAGTCAGCTCTTAATTTTTTTTGATAAACTAAACAAATTAAGCTATGGAATTCTCTCACCATACCGCATGTTGTCCAGACCTCAAGTAGTTTATTGACTTTTGTCTTCACTGACACTAATATGACTATAACCCTTTTTAAATGTGGACCGACTCCAGTAAGCGGGCTCAACTGAGGAGATCAGAAAAGAAGTATTTTTCCCAACATTAACATTCTAGTAACTGCTTCATTGAGAGACTCAAAACACCCTCATGCTTTGGAGCAGAGAGCTGAAATTTGTTCAGATTGCCTGCTGTCAGTGATGGGCTTTCGCTGACCTGATGAAAATCTCCTCCCACTTGACAAGTTGCAGACCTCAGGCACACCTCTGTTCACAGATGCCCAGTAGCGATTTGTTAGTTTGGCAGCTAACTTCTCTGAAGGATCCACATGTACAGAGCGTGCTCCATCCTGTCCCAGCTTCTGCCTGCCGTGCGACGGTACACCAGCGCTCCACAATCTGCTGTGGTGCTGGGCACAAAAGCGAGCACAGGGACTCTGCCCCTCACGTGCTGTCTGTGTGCCCCTAGAGAAGGGAGCAGGCCTGACTGGGGTGTAGATGTGGACAGGGCCAGGGTTACGCTGCAGTGGGGCAGTGGTCCGGGGTGGAGCAAAGAGTTGAGAGGACAGAAGCAAAGATGGGGAGGTCAGACTAGATGATCACATTGGTCTCTTCTGACTTTTAAAGTCTATGAATCTGTGACTTCAGGGTTTACCTGTTAGGAGTGAGTGCAGGGCCAGGAGGGTCTAACCTCGGGAACACCCTGCAGGGTGCCTGAGTCTCAACAATCCGCTGCTGTTCAGCAAGGAGCTGTGAAATCACTGGCAAAGTGTGTCTCATCCTCCCCTAGGGGCTAAGCCATGTAGAAGACAGCTGCCTAATGCTGGTACCTGCCACCCCATTGGCTCAACAGTCTCATCGCTGATAAGGTTAAACTTGCTTAAACCTGACTCTGCTCAGGATGAGGCCTGATGTGGGGCCAACTATCCTGCACTTGCTACAGCTCCTTCCTCTGGGGTGCTTGGCTTTGACCCTGCTTAGGACAGACACTGGGTGAGATGGAGCTTGGCTGTGTTCCCCAGCAGCAAAGGGCTCCACTGTCTAGGTGAAAGTCCAGTCCTGCATGGCTGGTCGGCTCAGTTCCATGAGCTGGACCTTTTGGTGGGTCAGATGACATTGCTTTAGAAGAAAGGGAAAAGTCAGAGCACAAGGCTCCTATGCCCGGCTTGGCTTGGTAAAGCTCAGCCTGGATTCAGACAGGAGCGGGCCAGAGACCAGCCAAGCTGCCTTCTCACCCCTGTCCCAGTGATGCTGCTCACCCCGGGGATTCTCCAACCAGCCCATGGAAGATTGAGCCCTGCCCCTCTCGTTTCAGACTCGTACTGCGAGGCGCTGCCCGTGGACGGGCCGCCCTCTTTCCGGGGGCAGTCGGTGAAGTATGTGTACAAGCTGACGATCGGCTGCCAGCGGGTGAACTCCCCCATCAAGCTGCTGCGGGTGCCCTTCCGGGTGCTGGTGCTGCATGGTAAGGCCTGCTATGGCTCTCTCCCTGGCAAGATGGAGCATGTCCCGCCTGCTGCCAGGGCTGGTGACCCTTTGTGCTGTCTCGCCAGGTCTCAAGGATTATCAGTTCCCTCAGGACGAAGCGGTTGCCCCCTCAAACCCCTTCCTGGAGGAGGAGGAGGGAGTGAAGAAGGACTCCCGGCTGGCGGACCTGGCAACGGAGCTGCTGATGGCAGCCACCTCCCGGCGCAGCCTGCGTAGGTTGTTCCCCACCTGCTCTCAGTGTCCCTTCCCGCCCCTTCTGGCGTGTGCCATGTCCTTAGTAGGCATGCGCTCTACTGCCCAGTAGTCCCCCATCCCCAGCTCCCTGGCTCCTCAGCAGTGTCTCTGAAGCTCTTTCTAACCAACCTATCCAGGGCCTGCAAAAAAAGCCCAGCAGATCAAGACATCTCTGCCCAAAGCTCAGCAGTCCCAGGCCCTCACTGGCTCAGCCTGCCAGGGCCCTGCTGTAAACACCATGCATGTGCAAGGGGTTCCTGATTCTCTCTGGGGGCCAGCAGACAGGCCATCCTTGGGGGTGGCCTTCCCCCACCAGAGTCCTGTCCAGCACCTCCAGCAGGGGCAGCAGAATCTTTCTTGGGCTGTAGAGTCGTTCTAGCCGAGCTGAGCGAGGAGGAGCTGTCACCTGGCCTCATCATGCCATATCCTTTCTCAACAGACCTGTACAACATCAGCAACAGCCGTGGGAAGGTGGGCAAGTTCGGAATCTTTAAGACTGTCTATAAGATTGGGGAGGACATCGTTGGGACGTTTAACTTCTCAGAGGGGGACATCCCGTGTCTGCAGGTGAGCACTGTCCTATGGGATCCATGGCCAAGGCCCGTCTCATTGTCTGGCCAGTCCATGGCTGGAGGGTCCGTGGACCAGTGGCAGTGATGCAGACCCTGGGCTGCTTGGGGGGTCAGTGCAGTTGAGGATCCTGCCCTGGGCTCCCTGGTGATGGAAAGAGGCCTGGACTGGGACGGGGTCTGTAGGCTCTTCAGAGACAGGCCACACAAGAGCCTTTGGCTGAGCTCTCACTGAGATTGCATAACGGTGTCTGAAAGCAAGAGTTCTTTGCCCTTCTTCATGTGTGCCATGCTCCCCAGTACTCGGTGAGCCTGCAGACAGAGGAGAGTATCCAGGAGGAGTTCCAGCGGAGACACGGGCAGCCCGTCTCCTACAGCACTCATGCCCGCCACCAGGAATCCTGTCTGCATGCATCCACGAGCAGCTTCAGCCTCCCAATTCCGCTGAGCGCCACCCCAGGATTCACCACCAACATTGGTGAGAGTGCCCTTCAGCCAGGCTTCTGGTGCTTCCTGGTGGGTGGGGCTGTGCTGGGCAGGTGGGTGTCACCCCAGGGGTCTCACTCATCCCTGCGCATACTCCTGCCCCTGCTGGCTTGCCCCAGTAAGAGCTGTGCACCAGAGAGCAGGGGGCAGCTGTGCCATGCTGGGGGATTGCTGGCCACTCCTATAAAAGGGGCCACTTCTCCAAGCCGTCCAGGCTCACACAGAAATCCCTGTGACACCTCCTTTCCCCACAGTGTCTCTGAAGTGGAGGCTGCACTTTGAATTTGTGACCTCCCGGGAGTCGGTGGAGACCCACATGGTCCCTGAGAACCAGTTGGAAACCATCACTTGGACTGGGGTGGAGCAAATTGAAGTGGACACGTTCAGCTGGGACTTGCCCATCAAAGTCCTTCCAACCAATCCCATCTTGGCCTCCTACGTGTCCCAGTTCTCCAGCACAAACTCCATCACTATTTGAGATGGGGCAGGACCTCGAAGGGACCTGGGGCACCTCTGAGCTTCTCCTCTTGTCCTGTGGCCAGGCAGCCCTTCACAGTGCCTACTAGGGACTGCAGCTACCAAGCAGCAGAGCAGGGCCCAAACGCCCACTCAGGAACCATGCCAGCCCCATGCCTGACTGTATGGCCCAGCTGAAGTGAGTAAGAATGCTCCCGTGCCAGCATCAGCTGGCATCTCCTACCTGAGCTGCATAGCTCTGGGTTGGCACCCAGGCTCCAGGTCCCCTTGTCACTTGGGCATGTACAGGAATCCCAGTGGTCCGCTGAAAAGCAGCGAGCAGCCCTGGCTGTGTTCACCCCAGCGTTGGCCTTTGTGCCCTGCCCAAGGGAGGGAGAGTGTTGCTCTTCCAGCAACTGCCTTACCAGGCTCCTCCCCACATGGAGGACCTGTCTCAGGCTGATGTTCCTTGGCTGCAGGTGACAGCCCTCCAGCCTCTGACTGCCCTGGAGTATGTGAACTGTAGTCTGCTCGTTGGAGTAAGCCCCCACAGTGACCCCACAGTCTTACGCTGTCCCAGCAGAGGGAAGGCAAGTGCCCTGCTCATGCAGCATCTCTTGAATGCTGGGTTCCTGCATGTGGCCCATGATCACAGCTGCCTTCCCCAAGGGTCCCAAGGAGGCAGGGCTGGCACTGCTGCTTAGGACCTGGAGAGGCAGCTGTTTCCCACCTGAGTTTGGCTCTGGATTCTTCTTGGCCCCGCTCTCCCTGGGTCTGGGTGAATGCCTGTTATTCTCTTCCCCCTCCTGGATTATGGCCCCGGTTTGTATTGGAGATTATCAATATAATTCCATCACTCAGCGGGGTGAAAAGTGCCTCCACCCCCTCGCAGCTCCATTAAACTAACCTGATCCCTGGCATAGACAAGACTAGGTCCCGATGACCTAGCAATCCCTCTTGGGGAGGTGGAGTACCTGTACTCAGGAAGAACTGCTCCCATGTTGTCATTAACAGGCTTTCTTGCCCATTCAGGCCCCAAGGCACCTGACACGGTTCTGTCACTGCTGGTTCTGACTCGGGCCAGGAGCTGCCTCCTGCAAGCCAGACCCCTCCCACACAGTTCCTTCCACAGCCTTCCTTTTAGTGTCTGTTCTGGGTGTGAATTAATAAACATCCGTGTGCACCAACCCACTGCTTGCGGGGGTCCTTACACCAGCCCTCGATCTCACCTGGGCAGGAGAGGGATCTCTGTGACAGTCCTCAGTCTGCCCTGCTGTGCAGGTAGGGGAGGTGCTTCCTTGCTGGCCCGTGTGGCCTGCACTGTTCCTGCCGCATCCAACCCTGGCTTTAGCAAGAGGCCCACCTACACCTGAGTTCACCCTAGGCTGTTCCATGTAGGAGGCAGCCTGTGCTCTGTGTAGGGGGTGTGACATGGGGCCCTTTTCCCCTGCTGAGAGCGGTCCCTTTGCCCCAGACAGTCACTAGCTAGAGCCCTTATGAGCTTGAATTCATATGTTTATTGCAAGAGCAGACACGTATAGGCAAGGCTCTGGCGACAGTGATGCAGTGCTGGCTAGGGCAGCCATCTTTACTGCCAGCAGTGCGCTCTCTCACTTCAGCTCCGTGAGCCCTAGCAGGGCCCCTGAGCTCACCCTACCCCTCTACCTGCTCTCAGCCTGTTGGGGCCGGGGCAGCCAGGCCTCTCTGCGCTTGTGAGGTAGGGCCTCTCCTGGGAATGGCCGGCTTCATCCTCTTCCCAGCACGCTGCTGCCTCCTGGGCCAGCATGTCACCAGAGCTGGTGTGCAGCATACGGTGCCTCACTGAGCCATGTGTGCAGGGTCGCAGTGGTTCCACAGGGGTTTGATTTTACACCTCAAAGGAAGGACAGAGTCGCACTCATTTCACCAAAAGGCTGAGGGGTCATCAGGGCCGGGCTGATGGGAAGTTTAGTGACTCAGTCGGGTCTTCACCAGGCTGCATTTAACTTACAAAGGGCCTGGTCTCCCGTGGCGTCCCTGGCGCTATCATTGCCCTGTACTGGGGCTGCTGGTTGGGGGTCAGGGAGGGCCAAGGATGCAGTTCCCGTGTGGGTGCTACAGTGCTGTGTGAGCTTTCAGAAAAACTGCCCAGTCCCTGTAGGGTTGCCTTCCTGCAGAGAGCTTGGCTGTGCTCTCTGCCCCTCCCAGACCCAGAACAGCAATCCAGACTGTCCTCCTTCCTGCCCTGTGCTGTCAGAGTCGTGGGGGGATTGAGTGGCTGAGTCACAGACTCGGGGCAATCAGAGGATCACTACAGCTGGGACTCACCCACTCTGCTCTACAGCTGGGACTCTTCTGGGTGGTTTTTGCTGGGGTTTGAAAAAGCAGGAAGCCAGGGGCACATCCGCTGCCCCCAGCATGACCCCCTCCTGTGTTCCCATCCAGTTCCATCCTCTCAGGTGGGACCTCCTTTAGAGTGTGAGCATGCACTGCCCTGCGGGGGGGGACCCCTGCTTTGATTCAGGAAGTTGAAGGCAAATGCAAAGCCATAGCAAGGCAGTGCTAGTTTGCAAATCTTAACTTATTCATTCCAGTATTATCTGAATAGTGGTTCTCCTGGAAGACAGCTGCAGGGGAGTCTCTACAGGACCATGGTGCAGGTACAGAGCATGCAGTAAATGTGCTGATTGGGCAATGGCAGCTCATGCTGGACAGATGTTGGAGGAGGCACCTCCCAGTCTATCTGTTCAGCCGTGTCCCCAGAACCTTGTTGATCACTGGCTCGGGAGCTCCAGCCGATCCCCATTCATGCTCCATGCTGTTCACACAAGGCAGACTGGGATTGGCTTTCTGCACCACTGAAATCTGGCAGGTCTGTGCGTCATAATGGACCTCACACCAGTCTGGGAAATCGATGGGGTGCTGTGTGCTGGACAGGAGAGAAGGGAGAAGGGGTTTGTCTGCACCCATCCTGTAGGAAGCTGGCTGGAAAGCTCAGACCCAGCCCCACATGGCTTCAGAAGAGCGGAGACTGAGCTTTCACTGGCGCACCTGGAAGATAAATAGAAAATGCTTTCCTCCCCCAGGCATGGCCATGGCATAAACCCTGGCTGGGACGATTCCTGCTCTGAGCCCTGCCCCAAAGTGCCCTGTTCTCCCCCATGTCCCCAGCTAGCTGTGCTTGTGCCTCTAAGTGTAAGTGTGGTGCAGTTATGGCAGCACAAGTGAAATACAATTTCCATTCCCTGATGGCACCCCCCCCCCGCAGAGCAGGACCCTGGCACAGCCATGTGGACACTCCTACTTGGCTGCAGTGCAGCCCCCACTTTACACACCCAAGCAGGGTGCTCATAGACCAGGGCTTCAGTGTGCAACCTCAACAGAAATAATGTGGTGTCCCCCCGTCCCCCCCCAGCACAGCTCCCCACCTACATTTCACAGCAACCCACACCAACAGGGTGGAGGCAGGTGCAGAGCAGGCAGTTGGGACCGAGCCACGACTCTCCCAGCGTGAACTGCTTCCCCTCGTAGTGGCAGGGCGCTGGAAGGGAAATGGCCACAGTGAGCGCACATGGCCCCTCCTGCCCAGAGCAGGACATGCTGCGGGCATGGTGTGAAAATGGGCACTTCCCAGACCCGCTGCCTTCCCTCTGTCTGGAGAAAGAGGGGCTGCGGGAGCAAGCCCAGTGCCTCCCAGCTGCTCTGTGATGTGGGAAAGTGGGGGAGTGACCCTGGCTCCCCAACCAGCCCTGTGACACTTAGGATAACCAGTAACCCCCACCCTGTTCTTCCCTTTCCCTCCGGCACTCGGCTGGGCTCCAGGACAGGACTGGGAAGCTCCAGTAGCTAGGGCTGGGGCCAGAGAGCAGACAAGTTTCCACCTGTCTGTGATCTCAGCCAGCCTCTAAGCTGGCAGATGCAATGAGCCCGGGACCTGATGCCACTCACTAACGTCCGTGGCCCCAACACCCATGTTCACCTGTGGGGAGTCAGGGACTCCCTTTTCTTTTCATGACCTCCCCACCTTCATCGCCCACGGCTGGGGGCTTGACAGCAGCTTGGCAGTGGCCCAGAAGGCTGTTCCTAAGCCAGACCCCAGGACAGCTCACTCGGTGGTTATGGGCTGGTTTCCACTGACTGCTGGCCATCATGTTCCCAGAGCCCAGCAATTCCTTGGTTGCTTTCTGTAGCCCTGATCTCTCCCTGCCCAAACACCACCCAGGGAAAGGTGGGTGCCTCTCCCCAGCTGCCTTACCTTTAGCCTGGAAGTAACATTTTGCCTGGGAGCCCTGTAGCTGGAGGAGGAAATAGACAAGCGGGCAGATCCTGGACCAGACATATGCAACTTTCTGCACCTTCCTAGCCATTGCTGCGTCTTGTGCTTGGACTCCTTTTAGCTCTGGCCCAGTTCCCCCACTTCTCTCTTTCTGTCTCTGCTTTGCTCCTTTCTTCCTC
Source organism: Podocnemis expansa (assembly GCA_007922195.1). Lineage (NCBI taxonomy): Eukaryota > Metazoa > Chordata > Testudines > Podocnemididae > Podocnemis > Podocnemis expansa. Next base: position 244,450 of record ML682046.1, read on the forward strand.
CTTTTTACTGTTCTCGGTCCTCAGAGGAGGCATTTATAAAGCTCAGCTTTGTGACCCTGGCCACCAGCTGTGCCCCACTGGAAAAGTTGTAAAACTCATTTCCTGACTTGAGAGTCATGAAAACAAGAGGTAGGAGCGAGATTTTTAACAAGCTGTGAAAAGCTGATTCATGCCCTCCAGCAACGTCTCCAGTTGGAATCCAGAGGGTGCAAGGACAAGCAGTGAGGTCACTTCACAGGGACCCTCTCCGCATCCCTTGTGCAGGATCACTCAGAGACAAACAACCCATGCTGGCACTGGATCAAGGGAAAGGCCTCTGTGGAGTTTTCTCCTGTGTATGTTGAGCTGTCTAATTCCTGACAGCATCCGCAGATGAGATTTTGGGGGTGTTTTGTCTCACTGGTCACCAGAATGCCCCGCTCCTGCAGAGGGCTTTGTGTGCTAATGTTAAGCAGGACAGCAGAGCACTACCCTGTGCAAAGCAAGAAAACTCACGCACAACTGAAGGATGAAGTTGCACACAAACCTGATTTCCACTCCCTGCAGAAACACAGGGACTACCAAAACTACCGAGAACAAAACAACACACATACAGCTGTCACCAGCTCCAGCACACCCTACAAGACCCAGTGTGATTACAGCTACCAACAATCACAGCATGACTTTTGCCACCCCCAGAGTCAGCGGGCCAAATTAACAGCTGGTCAAAGCCATGCATTTCTCTGGTGTTCTGTCAGGGATGAGACCCACAGTTCAGAGTAGTTCAGAGCTTATGTGAACGTTCTGTCACTGACCATGGCCCAGCATCCCTGCCAGGACAGCTAGTACTCCCTAATGACCACAGTACATCAGGGTTTAGGCATGTATTCCAGGCAGGAAAACCCTTTGGCCCTATTTGAGTAGCAGGGCAACTTTGCACTCCTGGTTTTGTGGGTGCCCAGCTCCCAGTGGTTGCTCTACGTGGCTCCTATATCCCCCACAAGTGTGGGTGTCTGACTACCTGATCTGCCTTGTCAATTCACAGGGCACAAAACCTGGGGGACTGCAGTGTTCAGTCAATCACCGTGTCCAGGCCAGAGGCAGGTTCTGCTAAGGGCAAGGAGCCTCAGTCTGGGTAGTTCAGGATCCTGGGGAGCAGGGAATGAAGAAAAGTACCAATGGCTGATGGGGACCCTGAACTTTTCCCAGGAGAAACTCTGTAAATGAGGGGACTTACAGAAGGAGAAACGAAAAGCCTTGAACTTGGTGTGGAGACAGCAGTAGTAAATGTGTGAGGTGTTCGTGGCAAGGACACATGAGCCAGTCCTCCTAATAGCAGGTGCCAGGGCTCTCGGAGCCAAATGAATCCTCCAGAACCTGGGAACACAGCCCTAAAGAGGCAGGAAACTGGAGTGTGGAGCACAGTGGGGAACATGTAGGAAGGAGCTTGAGAACCTAGGATGTGTTTGTAGTAAAAATAACCAGAGATAAATTATTCTTTGGGTATAACAGAAGCAGGAAGTCTGTGAGAGAACCATCTGATTTGCTGGATCAACAGAGCATAAAGGTAAGCATCATGGAAAGTAAGGATGTCAATCACTGAGAAGTGACGCCATTTCTTTTCAGTGTCCTTCTGTTGTGGAGATTCCTATTAAGGACCTGCTCTTTTCAGTCAGTAAGGATGAGGTGTTGTCAGAGGTTGAGGTTTCAGACAATGAGTACCAGAATCCAAAGGAGCAGCCATGTTAGTCTAGTTCAGTAAAAGAAAGGAGGAGTCCTGTGACACTTAAAGACCAACAAATTTGTTTTTTGCATGAGCTTTTGTGGGAGAAAATCCCACTTCATCAGATGCTTTGAAGATGAGGGAATTTACAGAATAGGAGGAAATAAATGCAGGGAAGTGTAAGTCATGGGAACAGGTCACACTGTAAAAATTCAAACACTGGGGTACAGCATACAGAGGAAGATGAGGTCAAATCACGTCGTAATGAGAGAAAAATCCAAAGTCCCTATTAAGTCCTGAAGCAGCGCAACTGATTTTGCAAATAAATTTGATCTCAGCAGCTTCTCTTTGAAGCCTTGATTGGGTATTTACCTGTCTGAGCACTGCAATTAGCAAATCATTAATGGAGTGATCCCAAATATTGAAATGCTAACCCACTGGTTTTAGAATGTTATAATTTCTGATTTCAGATTTGTGTCCATTTATTCTTTTGCACAGAGACTGTTGTGTTTGTCCAATATATAAGGCAGAGAGGCATTTCTTGCACATGATGGCATAAATCATATTGGTGGGTGAGCAGGAAAATGGGCCCTTGATGGAGTAGCTGTTTTTATTAGGTCCTGTAATAGTGTTTTTTGTCCAGATAGGTGGGGAAAGTTGGCAGCGTGATTTGTTGCAGTGATATGTGCCTACCTTAATGGCTCTGTTCCTAGGTCTGTAGTTGTTGGTCAGTATCTGTTTGAAGTTTGGGCATTGTCTGTAAGCAAGGGGAGGTATGTCTCCCAAGGCTGGAGGAAGTGAGGGGTCATCTTGTAGAATAGGCTGTAGATCCCCGAGGATGTGCTGTAGAGTCTGACTTGGGGGTTGTATGTGGTGACCAGTGGCGTTCTGTTGTTTTCTGTTTTGGGCTTCTCCTGTAGTAGTTGACTTCAGGGTATCCACCTGGCTCTGTCAATCTGTTTCTTCACTTCTGCAGGTGGGTACTGTAGTTTTAAGAGCGCTTTATAGGTGTCTGTTTATATCTGAGGGATTAGAGCAAATGTGGTTGTGTCTTAGGGGTTGGCTATATACAGTGGATCATATGGTGTGTTTTGGGTGGAAAGTCAAGGGATGCAGGTAACTATACCTATAACTGTTCCTGAGGTCTCATTCCAAAGCACCTTTCCTCTACTTATGCTACATTGATGGCAGCTTCATCGTCTGGACCCATGGCAGGGATGCTCTTGAAGATTTCCACAGAGATTTCAACAATTTCTGCTCCACAATCATATCTATCCTGGAACACATCATGCAGGTGATCCACTTTCTGGACACTAGAGTACAAATTAGGGATGGACACATCAACACCATCCTGTACTGCAAATCTGCTGATCGGTATAGTTACCTACATCCCACAAGCTTCCATCCCAAACACACCACATGATCTATTATGAACCAAATTTGCACTTGCTTATTAGAATCAGCTATTGTACTAGAAGCTTAGAGGGTCTTAGGAATCACCAGACTGGATCCTGCTCACACTCCTATCTTGTTATCAGTTGTCTTTGCCAGCTGCTTCAGAGACAGGGACAAGAGCCGCTCAGTAGGAGAGAGAATAATCTGACCTTACAGTACATCTTACCCTAATTCCTAATAAAACAAATAAGGAGTCCTGTGCTTCTTCAAAGCATCTGACAAAGTGGGATTTTCTCCCGTGAAAGCCCATGCAATAAATAAATTGGTTAGTCTTTAAGCAGGAGCGTCGCTGCCCCAGGGACGGACCCGGGACACTAGCCTAGGCCCTGCCCCCTGACCGCAGGCCACACCCCCAGCTGGGGACAGGGCAGGGAGCGGCAGCCGCGGCCACAGGGCCGCCTGGCCTAGGAAGGAGCCGGAAGTGGCCGCGGGCGGCTGGGCCCCTGATCTCCGGCCGGAGACCAGGAGAGGCAGAGGCCGTGCCAGGATTCAGAGCATGGGCCCCGTGTGCCAGGCACCAGCGACGCCCCTGTCTTTAAGTGGAAGTGCCACAGGACTCTTTGTTTGTTTTACTGAACTAGAACAACATGGCTGCCCCTTTGGAACTTAATTCATAATAGTTAGGGTTTGTTTGAAACCCTGAAGCAGAGTGTTTAATGTTCCTTACAGAATTTTTGTTAGAAATAACAATTATTCTGAATATTCTTATCCTCATTAATGTCCTGTCCCTTTTAGATGTGTGCTAGTTTTGGTCTCAATGATCTCATGTGGTAAGGAGTTCTACAGTCTAACTGATCATTGTGTGAAAAAGTATTTCCTTTTTCAGTTTTGAATTTGCCTTCTTTCATTTAATTGAATTTCCCCTTGTTCTCATGTTACGAGATCAGGAATTTCTGTTCCTAACTTTCCTTCTCTAGAGCAGACAAAGTGGGTGAGGGTAATGTCTTTTATTATACTAACTTCTGTTGGGGGAGTGTGCCATGGTTTGAGCTTTCATGGACTTATTCTGGTGTGTGGAAAGGTGTATGTTCATCTCTCTCACCAGCAGTAGCTGACCCGATAAAATGTATTACCTCAGCCACCTTGTTTCTCTAATATCCTGGGACCCGCATGGTTGCAGTCACATTGCATACAATGATGGGAGTTTTCTACACAAGCGGTCATTGTCTTATATTCTTTATCCTATTCCGCTTGTAGCTAAGGAAATAATCCTGCTTTTTTCAGTTTCTCTTTACATTTTGTGTTTGTCTGAACCCCTTCTCATTCTGTACTGTGCCTTGTGAAATGGCGCAACAGCGTGCCATATTCAGATGAGGCCACACCATTAATTCATTATTGCAATATCATGTTTTTTTTCTTGTTCTTCATATCGTTCCTCATGCCTTCTAACCCCATATTAGGTTTTGTGAGTGTAGCTGCTTACTGAGCAGAGGTTTCCATTACATTGTCTCCAGTGATACCTATGTCTCTGACTTGGATTAATACAGTTAATGTTGAAGGCTTATTTAATATTCTCTTGTGGGGACCTTTGTCAAAGGCCTTTTGAAAGCCAAGTTTTTCTTCTTCATCCATTACTTTATTGACAAAGTAAAGGGCTGCTGGCCCATAGGTGCAGTGATGTCTCTGTATCAAGTCACCCCTTATCCTCTGTAAGCTAAACACATTGAGTCTCTCACTGTAAGGTGTGTTTTCCAATTCTGTAATCATTCGCATGGCTCTTCTCTGAACTCTCGCCAGTTTCTCAAAGAGGAGAGAATGATAAATTTTATCTGGCCATGCAGATTGTGTTCAGCTCCAACAGCTGTTTTTAACACCCTCCCTAGTTACTGAGGAGCTACAGAAGGTCCTGGGTTCAAAGCCCAGGGGGTTGGACTAGATGATCTCATGAGGTCCCTTTCAACCCTATGATTCTATTCTATTCTAACTAGAACATGTTTGATTATAATGAAAAGAGGTGAGCACATCCTGCCTCTTTCCAAACACAGAAATGTTCATTGAACACTTCTGCCATTTCTGCCTTGTGACTGAGTGTTTTATTAAGTCTTTGGCTAGTCCACAGCTAGGATTGAATTTATTCCTAAATGGTTACATCCCCAAGCTGTTGGACACAAACACCAAGCATTTCTGTCCAAGACCACAGCGATCAGAGCTCTTGTGCCTTAGGCCAGGCCAGAGCATTGATGTAAACACCTGTGCTGCAGCGCTACTTGGTGGAACAGCAAGGGGATTGGAAGGCATCCTGGGCACAACTGCCTCCTTTCTAAAGAGTTCATAGACCAATAGAAGATGAGGATTAGAAGGGGCCCCAGGAGGTATCCAGCCCCTGCTCAAAGCAAGACCAACCCAACTAAACCATCCCAGCCAGGGCTTTTGCAAATTGGGCCTGAAAGGCTCTAAGACTGGAGATTCCACCACCGCCCTAGGTAACCCATTCCAGTGCTTCACCACGCTCCTAGGGAAAACATTTGCTTAATATCCACCTAGACCTTTCCCATTGCAGCCTGAGACCCATTCTCCTTGTTCTGTCCTCCACCACCACTGAGAACAGCCCAGCTCCATCCTCCCTAACACCTCCTTCAGGTAATTGAAGACTGCTATTAGATCCCCCCTCACTCTTCTCTTCTGCAGACTAAACATACCTAGTTCCCTCATAAGTCATGGGCTCCAGTCCCCTAATCATTTTTGTTGCCTGCTGCTGGACTCTCCAGTGTGTTCACATCTTTTTTATAGTTGGGGCCCAAAACTGGACACAGTGCTCCACATGTGATCTCACCTGTGCCATAGAGAGGGAAGTAATCACTTTCCTCATTCTCCTCCCAGTGCTCCTACTAATGCAGCCCAATATGCTGCTTGCCTTCTTGATAAGAAGTGTTATGTTGAATCTTTGCAATAGCTTGTATCCTAAAAAGGGGATCAGGATGAACACACAGAGAACCAGTCCATGTTTACGTGTCTTTGTTACTCAAACTCTAAGAACCGGCCCAAACAGGCTGAGCTAGCCACCTAATAATCTAACTTTACACGTCTAGTCTATGACAGTTGGTTCACATGACTACTGGGTAACCCCACTGTTGGAAAGTAGACCTCTATGCATGGAACTGGACATCAGCGCAGCAGTTTCACAAGTCTCCAACACTGTGCATAAACAAAGGGAAGCTGACAAAAATTGTTCTGAAGATGTACAATGGAGAAACTGTCCCCATGTTGAGCACTATTAATGTTAAGGTGGAGCTCAATGAACAGACTGCTAAATTGCCTCTATTTGTGGTAGAAGGCAATTACCCAGCCTTAATGGGAAGGTCTTGGCTTAGGAAGATCCAGCTGAATTGGGCAGAAGAGCACAGAATGACTAAAGAAGAAACAGGTCTGGCAGCTGTATTAGAGAAGAATGCTGCTGTTCTTGGAGAGGATCTAGGCAGCATGAAGAAATCACTGTGAAGTTAAAAATTAAGCCTGACAGCCAGCCAGAATATCTGAAAGTCAGAACTGTGCCATATACCATCAGACCAAAAGCTGAAGCAGATTTGGAGCACTTAGTCAAAAATGGAGTCTTGGTACCAGTTACTCACAGCCAAAGGTCAATTCTAATCATTCCAGCATTGAAGAAAGATGACACCATTTGGATTTATGGAGATTTTAAGGTCATGGTTAAAGCAGTGTTATGTGCAAAGCAGTACCCTCTTCCCACATCAATGACTTCTTTGCTGGCTTGGCTGGTGGTCAAAAGTTCAGTAAGGTTGATTTGAGTCAAGCATATTTACAGATGCATGCTGATGAGAAGTCGCAAGAGCTGTTGACTATCATAATGCATAAGCGGCTTTACTGATACTGTTTTTTGCCCTTCAGAGTAATGTTGGCTCCAGCTTTGTTCCAGAGAGCTATGGACCCAATCTTGAGTGGCTTGCCAGGGGTCCTGGGATATCTTGATGATATCCTGGTCACTGGCAAGAATGAAGAGGATCACCTTAAGAATTTGGAGGCTACCCTACAAAGACTGGACAAGTATGGTGTACAAATCCGCAAGGACAAATTCAGCCCCTACTGACTATTTGTGGCATATCATAGATGCTATGGGCCTTCGTAAGGCTCCAACAAAGTCAAGTCTATTGTGGGTGCTCCACCTCCTCACACCATTAGCCAACTTCACTCTTTTTTAGGGTTATTGAACTACTATGGAAAGTTTATTCCACAATTAGTAATGCTACTGAAGCTACTACATAATCTCCTTGGCCAGAACAAGGTCTGGAAGTGGACTGAAGCTTGTGATGCTGCATTTAACAAAGCTAAAGGCACATAGCTAAATTTAAAGGGTTCTGACACATTTTGATCCATCCTTATCCCCTATAGTTGGCCTGTGATGCTTCCCCATATGCCTTCAGGAGAGGAAAGATCCATTGCTTTGGCCTTACGTACCTTAAGCAAAGCAGAAACAAACTATGCCTAAATCAAATGTATAGCACTGGGAATTAATTTTGGCAATCAGAAATTTCACCAATATGTGTTTGGAAGGAAGTTCATACTTCTCATTGACTATTAACTTCTAACATAAATTTTTGGACCAGTTTTGGACCACAGGCATTACACCAGTGGTTGCTAGTCATATGCAATGATGGGCATTGTTGCTTTTTGCACACCTATGAGATCAATATTTGAAGTCCTCTCTGCACTGCAACACAGATAGTCTTTCAAGACACTTTTTTCCAGTTGAACATCAAGATATTGGCCAGAAAGAAATCGACTTTGAACAGGTAGAGAGCATAACCATCACTGTTACTCAAGTAAAGAAGGCAACTCACATTGACCCCGTACTTTATCAGATTATGGACCTAGTGATGCATGGACCATCTTTATGGGATTCTTGGGTCTAAACTGATCTCCTTCCTTACATGTCCAAGAGGATGGAGTTATCAATCCAGTCTGGTTGCTTCTTGTGGGGGATGCATGTTATTATCCCACCAGTCTGTTATGTTGAATCTTTGGAATAACTTGTGTCCAAAAAGGGATCAGGATGAACACACAGAGAGCCAGTCCATGTTTGTGTCTTTGTTACTCAAACTCTAAGAACCAGCCCAAACTGGCTGTGCTAACCCCAGTAGTCTAACTCTATTACTGTGGCAACAAGTGAGCTGGGTTGTAGGCAATTAGGTGAGATGCACAAATACACAACAAAGGTACACTATTGACTCATATCCAGATTCTTGTTCACTGTAACCAGGAAGGAGACAAAGGGCTGGGAGGGGCTAGGGGCTGGGTCTAAGGGTGGCAGGGGGAAGAGGCCAATCCCTCAAGAGGGATGTGGCAGGGAGGAAGCCCAAGAATGGGGCTGTCCAGGGGGTTACTACTGTAACTCTGCTGGCAAAGTCTTAGACTCATAGACCCTAAGGTCAGAAGTGACTAATATGATCATCTAGTGTCCGATCTCCTGCACAGTGCAGGCCACAAAACCTCACCCACCCACTCCAACAATAAACCTCTAACCTATCTCTGACCCCCCACAAAGCACTTTCATCCTGCCTGGCTGTGCTGGAAGGAGTCCAGAGCACAAGAGGCCTGTGAGAACCTGTCACCTGTAGGGACCCTCCAAGGATGGATTTGGGGCTGGCTGCACTGGTAGCGGAGAGACTGTGGCAGACTCCACCATGGCAGAGTTCTGATATGCAAGAAAAAGTGGGGATCCAAGCTCAGTCCCTGTGAGGCTCCATCACAGGAGCTGATTTTTGCCTTTATGGCCCTGGGGAGACAAATACTGAATCCTGCATCCAGCTCTGGTGAATGCATTTCAAAAAGAATGTTAATAAAAACCTGAGAGGATACAAAAAAGAGCCACAAAACTGTTTCAAGATCTGGAGAAAATGCCTTGTAGTGAGTCAAGGAGCTCAAGTCATTCAGTTTATCGAAAGGACGATTGCGAGGAGACTTGATTATGGTGCGTAAGTACCATCTAAGGGAGAGAATATGGGCACTCCTGGGCTCTTCATCCCCTCAGGGGAAAGTCAGAACAAAAACCAGTGGATGGAAGTGGAGGTCAGACAAATTCCAATTCAAAATTAGCCACACATATTTAATGGTGAAGGCGATGAAAGCAGCTGGTTTGTGTGAGAGGGCACCAGGGGAAAGCTAAGTCAGAGAGGGGCTCTGGGTGGATACGGTGAGCTGTCTGCACACAGGTGCAGTGAGAGGTTGCCTTTCTCAAAAGTGACACAGCGTGGCACGCAGGGCCTGTCTGCATCTCATTGTCAGAGGCTGTGACACAGGGAACATGCGGGAAACACTGCCAGGGAAGGCGGTGCTGAGGTGGCTGGTCAGGAGGTGGCACTGCAGAGAGAGACCACACCAAACCCTTGCCAAGTGTAATCAGCTATGAAGGAAGATGGACCACAGACTACCCTTGGAGGGGGCCAGGAGTGGCTATAAAACCAGAATCTCCAGAGCCTTCTGTGGAAGGTGCAGCTGCAGGGCAGGAAACGGCAGGCTGCCGGCTGGCAGGGGGAGAGCAAACACCATAAACCTGAGGAAGTGGTGGGATTGCTGTTTTAGGCAGTAAGGAGGCCTTGGCGCCTGCTCCCCACACCCAGCTTGTTTTCTCTCTAAATAGCAAAAGCTGTCCAACTTCTCATGGGGCTGAGCTTGGCCTGCCCAGCACTCCCCAGCCCCTCCACTCCACGCGCCGTCAATGGACAAGGTGCTGAGGGGAAGCCATGGTGCTGGGGCTCACTCTAAGGCTCAGTGCAATCTGTGTGGCTCCTGTCTCTTCTCTTCTAGCTTGGGGAGCCCCTGGCAAGTGCCATGAACTCCCAGCTGCTGGCCAAGGGCTCAGCTCTTCCCTTCACAGTCATTCCAGATGTTGCCGTGGCTCTTCTTCTCCCTCTGACCTCCTCAGCCCAAGAACCTCCTTCCCATTGTCTCATCTACTCCAGTACTACACCTAGCCCCAGGGATTCCCCCTATAATGAGACTCTCTTTTCCAGAGGCTGCCAGTGTGCACAGCACGGCACTCCTTTGCTACCTGCCAATGTTGCCAGGACTGTTCTCAGCTGCTTCACTTTGCCAAGGGCTGTTTTCCCCTACTTTCCACTCCCCATGCACTCTCTGATCATGGTCCACAAGGCCTTTTAGGATAGCAAGACATCCACATACCCATCCAAAGAATCCAAATACCCAGAACAGGTGGCCCTCAGGAGAAGAGAGCCATCCCTGCTCTGCCCCCTGATAACCCATGTCCCTTCCTGCTACCACATCCTATGGCAAACTCCTGTCTCATGAGCTGTCCTCTCCTGCTCATGGCCACAAGCCTTTCCCACACCCCAGTTCCATGCTACTCACCAGCTGCTGTTTCTTGCCCATGTTTCTTGAGTCTGTGTTGGCTTCTTGCTGCCCCAGTTTGTTCTCTGGCCCCTTCCAGACTGCCACTGCCCCTTCATCTCCCTCTTTCTTCCCTGCATTTTTACTGTTAACAACAGACGTTTGTGCCTCTGGAAGAAGAAATGCTGGCCATTGCTATGAATGGGGGACTGTACTGTAGGAACCAGTGACTCTGGAAGAATCTCAGCTCAAGGTCAGGGTGAATAGGCAACTCAATGTGAGCAAAGCCACGGCACCAATGGTAATGCCACCTTTAGACGTCTAAATGGGAAGAGTGAGTGGGATCAAGGAGATAACTTTACATTGTACACAGCACTGGGAAGACTGCCACTGCCACTGTAGCCAGCTCAGGTGTCCTCGTTTGTACAGGAAAGTTGGAAAACAGGGAGGCACTGCAATGAACCAGAAAATTGGTCTGGAGGCTGGAAAATTGCTGGGAGTGAGAGCGTTAGCACTCCACCTGATTAGCTTAGCTTATCAAAAATGTGAGGCAGAGGTGACTCATCATGGTGTGTATAAATACCTTCACTGAGGGGAAACACTGGGTATGAAAGGACTTTTAACCCAGCCAGGACAGGCATAACAAGAACCAATGCCTGGAAGCTGAAGCCAGATGAAATCCCAATTAAAAATAAGGCACAAAGTTTGCAGTGCTGCTGATGAACCCTTGGAACAAGGTCACAAGGGATTTTTCCATGTGCTGGAAAATTCTTTGGGCAAAGAGTAATTTAAAATAATGCAGAGAGAATGGTGGGGCCACCCTGTTCAGCTCCTGTCAGAGCTCCCAGGGAGCAGTCCCACAACCATGGCTCCATGCCCCTGCCCTGAAGTGATGAAGACCCAAGAAGCAGATGCCATAGGTTTTCCTGCTGTGCAGAGCCAGAAGGGCCAGTGTTTGTGTGCAGGGCTGCACGTGGTGTTTTTGTGCCAATGACACAAGTTCCAGTTTCCTCACTGTGACTGGACGAGAGACAACTGGGCTTCTCAAGGGCAGAGCTATGGGGACTTGATTTTCTTCTAGAAAAAGTTTCCTAGATAGAATCCCATTAAATCATCCCAGCCAAGGTTTTGTCTTACTGAGCCTTAAATATCTTCAAAGAAGGAGATTCCACCACCTCCATAGGTAGCCCATTCCAATGCTTCACCACTCTCCGTAAGAAAGTTTTTCCTAATATCCAACCTCGACCTTCCCAGCTGCATGAATGAAACCATTGCTTATTGTTCTGTCCTCTGTTGCTACTGAGAACAGCCGAGCTCCCTCCTCTTTGGAGCATCTCTTCAAGTAGTTGAAGGTTGCTATCAAATTCCCCCTCAGTCTTCTTGTAAGTCATGTGCCCAGGTCCCTGATCATTTTCGTTGCCCTCCACTGGACTCTCTAATTTGTTCACATCTTTTCTGAAGTGCAGAGCCCAAAACTGGACACAATATTCCAGATGTGGCCTCACCAGAGACAAATAAGAGGGGAATAATCACATCCCTTGATCTCCTGGCAACGCTTCTACTGATGCAGCCCAGTATGTTGTTGGCCTTTTTGGCAACAAGGCACACTGTTGACTCATATCCAGCTTCCTGTCAACCGTAACTCACAGGTCTTTTTCTATAGAGCTGCTACTTAGCTGGTTGGTCCCTAGCCTGTAGTTGTACAAGGGATCTTTCCATCCAGAGTGTAGGACTTTGTACTTTTCCTTGCTGAGCCTCATGAAATTTTGCTTGGCACAAAGCTCCAATTTGTCTAGGTCTCCCTGAAGCCTATCCTTACCCTCCAGTGTATCTACCATTCCCCCCAGCTTGGTGTTGTCTGTGAATTTTGCTGAGGTTGCAATCTATCGCATCATCTAGATCATTAATGAAGATGTTGAAAACAACCGGCCCCAAGACTGACCCTGGGGCACTCCACTAGTTACTGGTTGCCAGCTAGACATTGACCCATTTATCCCTACCCACTGAGCCCAATGATCTAGCCAGCTTTCCATCCAATGCATACTTCCTTAATTTGCTGACAAGAGTGCTGTGGGAAACTGTATCAAAAGCTTTGCAAAAGTTGAGGTATATCACATTGACTGCTATTCCTGCATCCACACATCCAGTCATCTCATCATAAAAGGCGATCAGGTTGGTCAGGCACGATTTGCCCTTGGCGAATGCATGCTGACTGTTCCTGATCACTGTATGTCCCTCCAGGTGTTTCAGGATGGATTCTCTGAGGACTTGCTCCATGATTTTTCCAGGGGTTGAGGGGAAGCTGATTGGTTTGTAGTTCCTTGCATCCTCCTTTTTCCCTTTCTTGAAGATGGGTACTGTATTTGCCTTTTTCTAATCAATTGGGACCACTCCCGGTCACCACAAGTTTTCAGAGATAATGGCTAGTGGTGCTGCAATCATATTGGCCAACTCCTCAGCACCCTCGGATGCAGTTCATCTGGCCCCATAGCCAATGCACTGTGCTTTTCCAGGACAATGGTAAAATACCACACACACACACCCCTGCAAAAAGAAAAAGGAGGAATGTGGTAGGAAAAGAGATCTGAGACCTTATGTAAGGGACCTGGTATGAGGCGTAATGCCTGAACAAAAGTTAAGCCAATGTTCCCTCTAAGCTGCCTGACACAGGGAAGGCTGCCGGCCGCGCATGGCCAGCAGCTACAGTCCCTGCCGAGAGCAACTCTGAGCAGGCAGTTTTTAAAACTCCCGCTCAGCGTCAGCTCTCACTGAACCTGCACAGACTCTCTGCGCAGGCTCAGTGAGAGCTCCTCTGGCTGGAGGAGCAGCCGGAGGCGAGGCCGTGCTGCTCCTGGCCAGGTGAGGGGCCCCTGACTGCCCCTCTTCCAACTCCGGGGGGGGACCATCAGGGCCAGAGGCTGCTCCACCCACCTGCCCACCCGGCCTCACCACAGCGAAGTGGAGCAGCCAGCCAACCTACCCCCAGCCAGCCGCACCTCCCAGGAGAGTGGAGGAGGCCAGCACTGAGCCGTGGCATGTGGAGTTGGGACCCTGGAGTGGCCTGCCCCGCTCCCAAACAGTTTAGGCCGCTTTGCCCTTGGCCCACCCCCCCAGCCATGAATCAGGCCCATTCAGGACAGGGGTAAGCGGGGGCAAAGCGGCCCAAATGCTTTGGGAGCAGGGCGGGCCACTCCAGGGCCCTGACCCTGCACACTGGAGCTCAGCACCAGCCACCTCCAGCCCCCCCAGGAAACACGGCCAGCTGGGGGTAGCCTGGGCTGAATGCTCTGCCCCCGCTGCCAGGAGGCTGGGCAGCCAGCGGAGCGCAGAAGGGGCAGGATCAGGTGCGCACAGGGGGCACGCAGCAAGCAACATATGTTGCTCAGCTGCATTGGCCCTTAGAGGGAACATTGGTGATAGAAAGCAAAGTTAGCAAGAGAGGCCCTGTTACAAAACATGCCTGTTTGCAGGGTCGATGAACTTGGCAAGAACAGGGCTGCTAGGCACAGTGCACTCATGGAATTGTGGCACCAGAACACGCTCCCAGAAGACAGCACAGGGGCACACTGGCCCTCCCGAAGACAAGGCCAGGATGGCAGGGTGACTGCACCAACACATATCAAGGAAAGGGTGGTAACTAACTATGCCAGGGGACTCTTGTAAACTGGTTGTGGGTCTGCCGATCAGAGGCATTGTAGCACTTCCTTGGGCCCATGCTCAGAAGAAGGCCACAGCACCTTGCTACAGCTTGAGGGTATCTTCTGGCTGAGGGGGTCAAAAAGTCCCACCACTCACTGGGCTGACCCATTATCACAGACATACCTGTGCTTGTGTAACTAGACATTGCTCCAGGCAGATGATATCATGCCATGTCAGCAATAATCTTAGCCAAATTGGGGTCTTCTTGGGCAGTTTGATCAAAGTCTGCTGCATCAGTTCTCTGTGCAGAGAGGGAATGCATGCAGCCAACAGCTGACAGCATCCACTATTCTCCTGGGTGGTGACGCTTTAGCTGTGGTGCTGCCTTTCTCCATGAAGCATCTGGGGAACCCCATGAATTGCTAAGGAGTACATAGTAGCACAGCATGTGGGGACAAAATCAGAAAGGTGAAGGTACCAAATGAGTTCCAGCTAGCAAGGGATATCATGATGCATGTACAAACCCCTCACCGGACAGCCAAGAGCTGTTCTCAGCTCAAGTGGCCCAGCCCCTCCGCCCTTGCTGAGCATACTCCAGCTAGAGTTGGGGTTTAAAAGAGGGCCAGGCAGTTCAGTGGGGAGCAAACAGAGCAGGGGGAAGGACTAGCTCTGAGATCTCTGAAGGCAGACTGGCCAGATCCAGACTGGGAGAAGGAACGTTGATGAGTGGCAGTCCTTGCTGACCAGAGTCTGGTAGGCAGCCTCCAGAATTGCAGCTAAAGAGACAACCTGCAGTACATTGTAAGAAAGAGGGGGACAGGAAGACACCCAGGAAGGCTGATACAAGGCACCTGAGGGTAGAGGGGCTGGAGAGAGCACACAAAATCCTGGATCAGAACTGAGTAGAATGGGAGGGCCCAGGTTTCCCCACACCTCCTCCAGCAGCCATGAGGTAGGGGCTGCCAGGGTCTCTACCCATTAGGCAGCGGACTGTGGACTCATTCACAGATATAAATGGCTATAAGAAGAGGTTCTTTAAACACATGAGGAGCAAGAGAAAGACCAAGAAAAGTGCAGGTCCTCTATTCAGCAGGGAAGGACCAGGAAATGTGCAGGGCTGATAACAGGTGACATCAAGAAAGCCAAGCTGTGTAATGCTTATGTAACCCTTCTGTCAGGGCGAGACGGCAGAACAAGGGCTGGTTTCTCTATCTACGGGTTTCCAAATAACGTTACACCACCAACTGGCTTGAGCCCCCACCTAGTTTTCTGGAAATCATGCACTATTCCCTGGGCACCCCAAAGAGGTAATGCTTCCTCACTCGCAAGCACAAGTCTGAGTGTAGTATACAGAACTTTTAAGAGTAATAAAAACAGAATGTAAAAGGCCCCATAACAAAGATCAGCACTGATCTTGAGAATCAGTACAGAACAAGTTCCCAACATGATTCCACACAACCTAACACAATGTGGGAACCCAATAGCAAAACCAGCACTGATCTGGAGAATCAGTGCAGCACAAGGTTCCCAGCAAACCCCAGGGTTTGTAGGGAATGCCTTTCACACCAGCTGTCCACTGGTGCCACCGACTGGTCACTCACTTCATCCACCTGCACCATCCACTGGCTCTGCCCACTGTTCGTCAGCTCCACCCCCTGGTTGCTCACGCTGTCCAGCCCTCCACTGGCCGCTCTCACCATCTGCTGGCTCCGCCCACTGTCTGCCAGCTCCACCTGCTGGTCACATCCACCGGCTGCTCTTCAGTGATTTCAGCTCAGAGGGAGAGTCTCCTCTCTCAGTGATTTCAGCTCTTAAACTCAGAGTAACTGTAAACAACTTCTTCTATTAAAATAACAAAGAAGCCTGGTCACCCATTTATCCTTTCACAGTAGGGCAGAGGGTGAGGCAATGCCTCAGGCATAGCTCATATGAGCTAAACATACTCCCTCACCCATTCCTTAACCTCCCAAGGCCGAAAAAAGGGGAATGGACCTTCTTTTCACCTCTTTTTTTTGATAATGGTAACTTTTACCCTTCAAATAACCTAAACAGAGTTTGAACAATCAAAAGAGTAACATATTGGCTAGCACTTCTGCTTAACATGCAGAAGGTCCTACATTCAAGCCCCAGGGGGTTGGACTTGATGATCTCATGAGGTCCCTTCCAACCCTATGATTTTATTCTATATTACAAAAGACTGTATTTCATGTTTCTCTTCAGTAGCATTACAGATATTGACAGATTTGTGATCAAATCAACCCAAATACCATTACCCATATTGCACCCATAGTGAGACTATGCTAATATGCTCTTTGTGCTCAAGCAAATACAAAACCTATGCAGATTAGTTGCCTCCCCCCTTAGAAACTGTAAGGCACAGTTTCTAGACCTGCCTTACACTATTTTGCCTCATTGTTGACTAAAAAGCTTAATGGTGACCACCCACTCAACTCAATCCATGTTCACAAGAGGGAAGCGAAAACAGACAAGGAGCAAAAACAGTGAGTCCTGTGGCACCTTAAAGATTCTCATAGTTTCTGTTGTATACAGGCTAAAATGGCTACCCCTCAGAGAAAGAACAAGCTAAGGAATAGTTAGGAGAGTTAAAGGTGTTCAAGTCACCAAGGCCTGATGAAATTCATCCTAGGATACTTAAAGAACAGGCTGATGGATGACATGATACCACTCCTCAATGTAAGTTATAGGATATTCTAAAGGGGACTGTGGTCAACTGTTCTCCAAGAAGTCTGGACGAGAAGTGAGGGGCTTGGTTTGGAGCGAGGAGATTTAGACTGGATATTGGGAAACATTTCTAACTCTTGGTAGTAACACTCTTGAAGAAGGATTTCTGGGAGGTTATGGACTCTCCAGCACTAAGGTTGTGGTGGGGGGGAGGTTAAGAGCAGGTTGGGTCCCATCAAGGTCCCTTCCAGCCTGACATTTCTAGGATCTGTTCATGTCATGGGCCTTCAGGACCACAGTGGGATTTGGCAGAGCAAATGTTTTTCATTTTAGTCCTGCAGCCTCCCAGCTGCCTAAGCTTGTATTCTTTGTCTGACGTCATCCATTCCCACCTGTTGCAGCCCACTCAGGCACAATGGCTGGTCTCTCTGAAAGGTTTCTGGGGCCCTCATGATGCCTAGTGTAAGGCAATGGGTACAGCAGCCCCATCTGAAGGGGCAATGGGAATGTGCTTCCCCAGGCAACACAGATAATATCACCCCACAGGGACACCAGACCTTCCTGTCCTCATTGCTTCATGGAGCCACATTAGTCAGTGCGAGTATGGATGGCACATATGTCTCTGAACAAGCCCCCTTGGGGCACCCACCATCAGCTTAGCATGAGTAACTCCATGCTGCCAGTACCTTTACATAAATGTACTGCACAGTACTTGTGCTGTGCTCAGTCCAGGGAGCCGTGTCCTTTCCTGAGTCCCTTCTCCAGGTTCTTTTTTGCTGTCATGCCTACAAGAGCCTGCCTGAAGTCATCGGCCTGGCTCAATAATACATGGGTCAGTTATGTGATGTGGCAGTGCCACCAAACTTAAACTTGTGTCACGACCTTCCCGAATCCTCTAAAATCAGCAAACTTAGTTTGAGTCATCTGAAATGTACAGTATCTCAGGAGGCTGTAGGACTGGTTGGCCAAATCTGAGATCGTTTGAGCTGGGGGCTGTGGAGAAATAAGCCCAGGAAATAAAGCCACGTTTCAAAATATTTCTAGATGGGGTTTTGTGCAGAGCTAGAGATCGAGCTAAATTGCTGGGATGCGGGTCAGTCAGTTTTTACCCAAGGTCATGCCTGGCCCCAAGCCAGTCTTTTGGGGACCTGAACGGTGAATGATATTAAGAACAAGTTCCCTTCTTGGCTTGCATAGATGGGCAATCTGGAAGAACTGCAGTCTGCATACGCCAATAAAGTGAAGTGAGATGGGTTCTGTGACGCCACTTTATGCTTGCCTGGTTAGTTCAAGGGAATGTGCTGATGCTTTATCTAATGGTTCCAGTCCAACCTGTTGCACACTTGGGCCACGAAGATTTAATAGCCTAGGTTCCTTGCTACAAGCTATCTGCCTTGCAATATTTGATGGTTTTGTTTTATGGGGAGGTTTACTATGAACACAGCTTAGTGGCCAGTGGGTGGCCTAACCACGTTCTTGTTGTGTCAGATAGAATGGAACCAGAGACCGGGACACTGACAGCAAAAGGAGTTGTGCCTGCAGAGGGGGTGGCAATTAAACTTAGGCAACAGGCAAGACTTGAGCTGGTTGTTTGGAAAATCTGCATGTTACTACCTGGGGCGGGGATAGGGCAAGTTGCTACTTCCTGATGGGGGGGTAGATTAATGTGTTTCCAAAGACACACAGCATGAAGCTTTGGCACTGAGTGCCACAACTGTGATCACAGAGTGACCAGCATGTGGACTCGACTCCAAATAGTTCTTGAACCATAAGTTTGTGGGAGAGCCAGGCATGCACTGTGGCATGATACGATGAAGTGAGGGGTCTTAGGATTCTCTCTGGGTGTTATAAGCCAGGCGTCCTTTTTTGTTGCTGTTCTGTTCATGTGTTCTGGTGATGGGGCCCAAGAATGGGACCACTGGCGAGTGGATGGGTCGTCCCCAACCACTCATAGGCAGACTTGGTCACTCCCCAACCAACCAGTCACACACGTTGTGTGTCAAGACCAAGGGACAGTGTTCACCTAGCCTGGGAAAGAGACAAAGGGCTAGGGGACAGGTCCAGAGAGGGTTATGGCATGGGGCTAAGGCAGGGGTCTCAAACACACGGACCCTAAAGTTATTTCCTGCGGCCTGTAATGACGCAATCATTACTGACCTTTGCAATATCATTGTATGGAAAGGTTTCAGTGGTGCGGCCCTCGAGCTACTGTAGTAATCCTCATGCAGCCCTCTACTAGTCTTCATGCGGCCCTCGTGGTGATTTGAGTTTGAGACCCCTGGTCTAAGGGAATAGGCCTTGGAGCATGGCTCGATGATGCCCCCCAGGGGTTTGTGGCTGTTATCTCTAGTTAATCTGCTCGCCATGTCTTTCTGTGCTCTGATCCTGAGAGTTAATAAACCCTTCTGACTGGAGAGTGGGGTGCTGGGCCTTTGGGCCATGGAGGAGCTCCCTGGGGACCCCTCCACCAGAGGTTGTAGGGCTAAAGATGAATTTATACCATCAAAGTGCTTCAAATAGAAATTTTTACATAGAATATTCATTGATAAAAATGCCATGCTCATTCATTCACTTGCAACTCTATATTGTAACCAAAACTCCATTTCGAACTCTTTACTTCATTTTGTATTGCTCAGCCTAAGTCTTGATGAAACTTTGTTTAGATGTGCGAACTTATCCTGGATATGTGAATGAGGGTGTGTGATGGGATCAGTCTCCAGCTCCACCCTGTCCTGATGATAAACTGCTGGCACCACTTTAATTGCTTGAGAACAAGGCAGACAAGCCCTGCAAAAGTAAGAAGCATCCACCCTAGAAAGAAAGGGACAAAAAGTCCCATCAAGAACAAGATCAAAGTCACATTTGCCATTAACTGATACCTTATGGCCGTACAGTTCTCTGAGGCCATGTGGACACAACACCCATGGACAAAAGGATATAAAAGATGGGTGAGACTGCATAGCTTTGGGTAATGTTCTGCACAGCATCCAAGACCGATGGTGCACAGCTGTGTGCCTGACAATGATCCCGGTCTCCCTCATTCCCAGCTTCCCTTTCCAGGTAGCTGCCATGAGCTGCCAATTCCAGAAATGAACCCAAGCCATGATGAGCAGCATTCAGGACTTGTAGCTATACTTGATGAACTGCAGAACATGTTCTTGTGTGTGTGTGTGTCACGCATACACAAGGTCATAGGTAGTAGGTAGTTATCAATTGTGTTTTCTTATAATAAATGTGGTGTATTGCCTTCTCCCCCTGAATAAGAACCCATTAGTCTTTCCTTTTCTAAGTACAACAAGGGGACTCCCAAAGGGGGAGCTCCAGGCAGAGCAGGGACCCTCTGAAGGCTGGATTTGGGAGCTGGCTGCATTCCTGTGTGGAGACCCAGGCAAACTGGGGCAGACTCCTGCGTGGCAGAGTCTTGATCAGCAGAGAGCAGAGGGGACCAAGGCCTGACTCCTGGGAGGCTTCATCACAGATGGGGACTGCTGACTACAGGCTGATTTGTGGGTGTCACGTACCCTGCAACTTGCAGGTCCACAGCTATTGGTTCAGGCACCTGCATCGGGTATGGATGGACTACAGAACCTCCACTGCCAAGGCATGCCCAGATGTGCTCCGTGGGCTTCTAGCCGGCATGCAGCCAGGGAGGGCTGAGTTAATTTACAGAGGGTCTCTTACACTTAGCAGCACCTATTGGCTGAATGGTAACATTCAATCCCACGCTATGTTCCTGCCATTCACAATATTGACATGATCACGCTGCCTTTGATGGTCAGTACAGATCAGACTGTTGAGTGTCTCAGAGTCTTGTTGGTTTTCTAAGTATACCACCCAAATGCATAACAACCTGGTCATCTGACTGTCCAGAAGTTCTAACGATTCCAGTCTAGAATCGTTGAGTCTTCTTCATGTTCTCTATCCACCATTTGTAGTTTTCTCTGTTTGGTCTTTCTGAGGAGCAAACTGTAAATGTTGATAGTTTCTACTGTTCTGTTGATTGCTGCTGGTCATTGTTACGTGTTAGCTCTGTGTTCTTGAGGAATCAGAGCATAGTATCCAGCCTGTGCCCCCCCCACACACACACACATCCCCCAACCTCTGCTTGAACTGAAAACCAAAAACAGTAGGAAATGGGAGACATCCTTATCTACCCGTATCCAAAAGCCATCAGCACAGTAAATGGAGCCTCATTTGCATTGACTATGGAAAGCCAGGCTCCAAAGCAAGAACCGCACTGAACTCTGGGATTGAAGAAGCAGGGAAGCATCACCTGATGGGGAATCTCACACCAACACGAACAAACTCAGCAATTATCAAACCATTCTAGTCACAGACATGATAAGTGATACCCAAAATACTGAGTCTGCCTGATTGTATTGTGAGCTTCTCTGAACCATTACAACCAGCCAGGAATGTGGATTGGCCGCTTAAAACAAGTCTTTATAAAAAAACTTTACCCACATCCAGTAGTGTGTGTCCTGTGCAAGTCCTGATTGGATCCTTTCTGAATCCTGTGTGAGTCTGGATTGAGTCCTGACTCCTGATGCTTGGATCTAAAGCTGTATCATTTCCACTGGGATTTGGCTTTTCTTCCTTGCTGATTGCTGTGGGAGCTTTGTTTCCATCCAGCCTCTGACCCTGATCTGCACAACCTGGAAACCTTTCTGCTGCACAGAGTGGTGAGACACCCCCCCCCCAACTCCTCTCTCTCTCTCTCTCTCTCTCTCTCTCTCTCGGCCTGATACAGTAGAATCTAGGTAATATTGTAGCTGGGTGTTCTTCTTTCCTTGTATGTTTATCAGTGCTGTAACTGGGTATTTTGGGGTAGTCTTCTCTCCTTTGTAATTATTATTAGTAGTACAAGTTTTAGATACCTAGCAATAAAATGCCTTTTGTTATCAAGCCAGTTTCCAGACTCTTCTAAGAATTCATTCCCGCTCCTTTGATGTCTTGGTTTCTTTATATCACTTTGCAGTAACGCTTCTATTACCTAGCCAAAGATCCCTGTAATGCCCACAACCCTGTAAGGTTTGCTCATTGATAGGGATAGTAGCCTGATTGAGTCCAGGGGCATATAAGGGTAGCAGCTGAGAAGTGCTGTGTGACCCAGCCTGCTCAAGATCCATAATCAAGCCTAGTTTGGTGCGGTACAGGGGCACATAAGGGTAGCAGCAGAGAAGTGCTGTGTGACCCAGCCTACTGAGTTCAGGGACACATAAGGGGTCAGCTGAGAGTGCTGATAGACCCGGTCCGCTCAGACGCACCTATCTAGAAACACAAGTAACACAAGCAGCACACTAATAGAATTACCATCTTCCCCATAGAGAAAGCAACCCTAATAAATGAGCATACCCCGAGTTGGTGGGCAAAGTTGGTAACATCATGATCCCATGTTATCTGGGTGCTGAATTCTTTTTCTTTACCACACTTAGAATTGTCCATACAGTCTCTCTATCCTGTTTGACACAAATATGACTCCTGGGTTCTAGACCCAGTAGTTTTATGGGTGATGTCTGTTGTAAACATTTTATAAACTCACTTTGCCTTTTGACCGAATTTGGCTGCTCTCCGCAGGTCTGGCCATGTTAGAGACAGGCTCTTATCCAGAGTGGGCAGATGTTCGGAGTTGTCTGCCCTCTGCAGATCTGGCCATGTTAGAGACAGAATGAGAACCATTGTTCTGAGTTGTATGCTCTCTGCATGTCTGACCATGTTAGACACAGGCTCTTTCCATAGTGGAGACTGTCATTCTGAGTTGTTTAGGCTCTGCATCTCTGGCCATGTTAGAGACAGGCTCTGTTCCAGAATGAGATACCATCATTCTGAGTTGTCTTTCCATCAGAAATTGTGCTGGACTGCATCCAGTAGCTGCTGTAGGTGTTCATATTTAGCTGGGTATGTCTACACGTCTCTTTTATTTCAAAACAACACTGGTTGTTTTGAAATAAAAAAGACTAAGTCCACATGATGTTTTCCTGTTTCGAAATGAGGGAGCTCCTTGTTTTGAAACAAGGGCTGTGGTTTCGAAACAGCTTCAACCACTTTTGTTTCGAAACCACAGTTATTTCCATACATAGGACCTGCTATTTCACTTTCACCATCTCCCTTATTTCGAACTAAATTTTTTTTAGTTCGAAATAAGTTGTTTCGAAATAAAGGTTTTATTTCGAAATAAGTCATTTTGGAATGACTTATTTTGTAATAAAGCCTTGTGTGTAGACATAGCCACTCAGGGGAGCAGGAAATGGATCTTCCTGTTGCAAGCTTTTCTTGGTTGTCTGGCAAGGCTGAGTTGCTGTACATTTGCTTGTAGGTAATGTGGGCTACAGATAATACGATCAAAATCATATTTCAGTTGGAATGACTTAAAAGTCTGCTGCAGTGGTTTGTGTGTGGGCTGTTATTTGTCCCTAGTTCTACCAGAATAAGCAAAATACACTTCAGTTTCTCAGTAACACTGCAACATGTTGCATCTTTCAAGCACATTATTTCTATGTATCTGAATAAACAGTCCACTATGACCAGGTCATGATGTCTTCTGAATTATCGTAAATCTGCAGCTGGTCTCTTCCAGGATCTGCGGGGGAGAGGTGGTGTTGTTACAGATTCGTTGTGTTGTGCTGAGCTGGTAGTTCTGTAATGTTTACATGTGACTATTTTATTGGTTTTATGCCCTGACTGTTGCCTGGTCTCAGCACTGACTAGTTGTCTTTTTCACAGCGTTTAGCTGATCCTCGATGTCCTTCATGGGTGAGGTTTAGGATTTTTTGTCTCATATTGTTTAGAATTATGATGCAATTACCTTTAATCATGAGTCTGTTGACTAACTTAATTGTTTTTGTACCACATGGTATCCTTGTCACTGCCTTAGTGTCCTTCAGGTACTTGGGCCACTCTCTTCAATGTAACTTAGAACTTCTTGAGGTTGTGTGTCTGGTGAGATTGTTTCTCACAGATGATGTAGAATCTTTTCTGAAAGGTGTCTGTATACCTCTGCAGAACCCAAGTATTCTTTCACATCCTCTTCGACCTTGCAAGTAGTTATGTGCAATGCTGGGCTCTGTGATGACATGTCTGCTACTACAGTGCTGTTCCCTGGAACTGATTTAGCAACTGGGTTGAATCACATTAATCCTAGCAATAGATGTTGGCACCTCAGCAGTGCTTGATCTAGGTTTTTTCCTTTGACAGTAACTTATGGTTTGATATCAACATAACTGAACCCAGACCACACAGGTACCTGTAAAGATTCTCACATGCCCATACACTTGCCAGGCACTCGTTTTCAATCTGTACATCATTTTTCTGTTTCTGTGAGTGTGCAAGAGCAAAATGCAATTGGCTTGCACTCTGAGCTATGATGTTGCAATAATAAGCTGCCTAGACCAGCAGTGTCAAACATGTAGCCCAAAAACCAATTCCGTCCAGCCCATGACTATGCTCTGTGGGACCACACTCTCTCCCTAACAAGAGACAAAGAGGTATTGCGGAGCGCAGTTTCACACACACAGCACTTTACAGTGCTGCAAGAATGCCCTAATATTTTGATTTATGATATGTATGGTCCATGTGAAATACATTTCAATCAAATCTGGCCCACCATAACAAATGAGTTGCACACCCCTGACCTAGGCCATAAGTTCTTGTATCTGCACTGACCATGGTGGGTTTACTCACATCACAGTACTTGAGACCTGACACTACTGAGAGTATTTCTTTTACCTTTTTGAAAGTAATGTCTTGATTTGGCCCTCATAACCAAGGGGTCTTGGACTTTAATAATTCATTTAGTGGTTTTATCACTGTAAGAAGGTCTTATAGGAGTAGCTATCATTAATTTACCATTCCAGGTGTGTGTCAGTTCTGGTACATAAATTGGAGCATGCCGTTCTCAGAATGCTTTTACTTTCTCAGGGCTAAGTCTGATTCCTTCTTTGTTTATTGTCTGTCCCAGAAACTCTATTTGGGTTAGTGGAAAATGCACTTTTCCTTGTTTAGCTTCAGTCCAGACTGACTGATTAGATTTAAAACTTTGAGGTTTCATTGTGTTCTTCCATCAAAAAACCTATATACCAAAATGTTGTCCTGAAACCTACCACTCCATTTGTGTTTGCTAACAGTTCTGCCCTCTTTCTTTGGAAAATTTCAGACACACTGCTAATCCCAAAAGGTAACTTTTGAAAGGAAAAAAAGTCAGTTTACCACTTTCTTTGGCTAAAGGAATTTGCCAGAACCCATTTAGGGTTTCCATCTTGGAGAATACAGGAGCTCTTTTCACACTAGGGAGGAAATCAGCCAGTATTGGGAGGGTGTATTTTCCTCTCACTGCTTCATTAAGTCTTTTTAAATCCTCTCAAATTCATAAAAATGGCTACCCCTTTGGAACTTGTCACAAATTCATGATTTTCCATTTTCCTTTATAATTGGTGTCAGTGGGGCACACCATGTTGTTGGCTCAGATTTTTTCAATTTTGCCAATACTCTCCATGCTCTTTAAGTCTGTCTCCTCTTTACAAAGTAATGGGAAAGAAATCTAGGAGATGCTTGTACACTCTATGGCTCAGCATTGTCTCTTAAAGTGAGTTGTGCTAGATCGCCTTTCAAAAGCTCAGCATCAGCAAATATCCCATCAGGTTCTTCCACTTTTCTCACTAAGCCTGCAGCTTTCTAACCATCTTCTCAGCTGCCATGGCTTTGATCCTTTGATCCCGTGCACCCAGAATGCTCAGCTGTTGTCACTGTAAGTTGTTTCTGTGATGAACTGGCCGATGAAGTTTAGAATCCCTCCTGGGCTAGTCAGAGATCTGTCTGCTGATGTCAGCTCTAGGAAGGATTGAAGGTAATTAAGTCTCTTCTGAGATGACTGTGGCATCAGTGCCTGAGTCCATTTTAAAATAATAAGCTGGATATGAATATTAAATTTCACTCTCCAGGCAGATTCTGTATCATCACTCAGTACCAGATGCCAAAAACAATGGCTCTTGATTGTAATATTAATCAACACCCCAGATTACTTTGGCGTGGCAAACAGCTTACAATGTCCATATTTTGTACATTTATAATACCTTGTGCCTTTGGACAGACCTCTTCTGGGCTATTAATTTTTCCTCATCTCATGCATTTAAGCTAAAAGGCCTTGGTGTTTGACTGGAATTTGTCTCTCTTAGCTTGAGAGTTCTCTGCTGACCTCAGGGCTTTTATGATAATGACTTTGGCCTTCCTTTTGTTTACAGCTTCTAAGCTAGTTTCAGGTGTTTAAAGTTGCTTTTATCTTTTGTTCTGCTCTTTTGACTAGTTTAGCCTGCTTTGCTAGCTGTACAGTTTGTGTAGGGCTAAGTCTGGTTTTAATTGTAGCTGCTGTGAAAGGTTTTTATCTTTTAACTCATTAATCATCCTGTCTGATAGTTGCATGCTGTGCAGTCCAAAAATCAGTCATTTTCAGTCGTTGTATGCAGATTGCATGTAAGACATTTTCCCTAGTCCATGAATTCACTGGTGAAAACATGCTCTTTCACATACCACATTTCTCTGAAGTACAAAGTATGCAACAGAGATGGCCAGAATCCTTTCATAATCATCTTTGTGATTACTGTCATAAAGTCAAAGGATTTAAAGATGTGTTGTGCCTGCTTCCCCATGGCATACCTTGAAGAAGATACCTGTGTATCTTCACTTCCCTTGTGGAGTTTTGTAGCAATGTGAAATCTTACAAACTGCTGCTTCCAGTCTATGCATTCTGTAGGTCTACCAAAGCTGAAGTTTTCTGGGGCATTGAAGAATGACATGTGGGTGAAATCAATCCTTCAGCCTTTACTGTTTTAATCCTTCTGCTTCCAACCTTATTTGCTGCTTTCCTTCAGTTTCTCTGCTCCTCGGGCACTGGTTTACTACTTCCATCATGTTATCTACCTTGTACATGATAGATTGCAGGGCTGCTACTAGGTCAGGTCTGGCCCTGTACCAGTTGTGGACTGGCTACAGAGCCTCCTTCTCATAGAGAGACAGCTCAGATGTGTTCAGCTTCACATCTGTTAGCACACTGCCTGGTTAACTTAAATAAGGTGTGATTGCACACAGCACCACCTCATGGCTGGACAATACAATACAACAGTGGTTTTCAAACTTTTTTCCTAAGGACCCAGTTGAACAAAAATCACATATGCCTGCAACCCAACAATTACATCACTGAGCAGTGCAGTCCAGTCTTTTGGCAGTGGCAGCAGGGGGTGCCGTGACTGAGTACCTGAGGGTCAGGGACCCTAAGTCTGAAAACTGCTGCAATACACCACAATTTAGGCGTAGTCCATTGTGGGTGGGGTGGCTGGTGTCCTCATGTGCCTAGTTTGCAGCCCCTAACACTGCTAACCTGTGTCTTAAAAGGTTGTGATCTACTGGCCATTGTGGTGATGTGCTGTGGTGGAAATGATCTGGGTTTTATTCCTGGTGCACATCTTGTACTGTGTCTGCCAGCAGATTTGGGCAGCAGCAGAGATTTGTATTCAGGAACTGAGATAGTTTCCTGAGTGTGTAAACAATTGCTGCAGCGACAATATGAAAGTTATTAACAGGTGTTGGAGGAATGGCAAAGGGGAGATTGGAGGGTCCCTGGATGACCAGAAATGACATGTCTGACACCTCTGAGGCAGGGATACAGCTGTGGGAGCAGAGATCAGAGGATCTTTTTCTCAAAGATAAAACTGTTTTGGAACAAGTTCTAGGGGGGTAGCTGTGTTAGTCTTGTTCAGCAAAACAAACAAGAAGTCCTGTGGCACTTTTAAAGACTAACTAATTTATTTATGTTTATGTTTTATAGTTATTTTTTGGAATAGGAATCCTGTCTGATTTCTCTTGCCTGCAGAAAACTTCCCATTCTAACTACTGTGAACACCATTCTACGATAACAACTAAATAGCTGTCTTTTGCTCCAGGCATGGGAGGGGTGCAGGGCTGGTGGAGCTCAGATGACTGAGCAATGGCTGGGTCAACATGCAAATTGTGGAACATGATATGCACAGCTCCTAAATGACAGCAGCAAATCTCTTCCTGTTAAAGAAAACAAAACTGTACAAAATTCCATGACAAAGCAACGTCCATGAACACAGAATTATGGTTGCATGGAGATATGTCATCGCCTTTAAACTGAGCAGAACTCTTCTGAAAACCAGGAAATGCAGAGGTAGGATTGCCCATGTACCTTAATTCTGCCCTTTTTTGCAGTGTCCCAATAACCCCCTTTAACATACTACTTGCATCAGTTCTGCTAACCCCATACTCACTCCACCCCTGGCGCTATAAAAAGCAAGTAGTTCCAGCTTCTGTTGGTGTGACACAGAGATCCTTTGGCAAATGGTCCTCTGTTCTTTGCAAGCAGTTCTCACCTCTAACTTGACAAAATCACTACCCCAGACATATCTTGCAGGATATTTATACATAACAAGTAACATGGAAGATAACCCCCAAAACCCTGTAGCTTGTTAAGATTCATAATCCTGGGAAACCTATGGGTAATATTTAAGGAATAATTTATGTGCGTTGAAAATAATCTTTCTCAACTTGGAGTAGAATTTAGTCACTACTGATGCGTGGCGGAGGCTGTCCATGATAGCTGTCTAGGTTATATTTGAAAGACCTTGACCCTGCCAGCAGGTTTGGAGATTCAAGGATCTTGGGGGGCAACCACTGCACCCGTGGGGTATGGGGTAGATTTGGGGTACACTTTATTAAAATGAGTATAGGGTAAGGTGAGCAGTGGTTGGTGTATGTCGTGTTTGTCACAGTGGTTTCTGTAAAGTGTTGCAGGGTACCTAACTTTTGGGAGTGGGGACAGGTTCGAGAACAATGGGGTTCTTCAACTAACCTACTAACACTATAGCCCTACTCACTATAACCTAAAGGCTAGGTTAACACACTATAGGAAAAGGGGGGGTACAATGCAAATTAGTGTGCCGCAGTGGCAGAGAAGATAAGTAGCAGGGAAGCTGGGGCCTGAAGGAGTGAAGGCAAGTGGGTGGGGGGTGTCCAAAGGCAGCGGGGTGAGGAGGTGCTTGGGGGTTGGGGTAAGGGGACAGAGGCAGGAGAGGGGCTGTAGGTGCGTGGG
Source organism: Podocnemis expansa (assembly GCA_007922195.1). Classification (NCBI taxonomy): domain Eukaryota; kingdom Metazoa; phylum Chordata; order Testudines; family Podocnemididae; genus Podocnemis; species Podocnemis expansa. The sequence continues at coordinate 273,330 of ML682046.1, forward strand.
AGTGTGGGCAATGGGGAAAAGCAGGAGGGGCTGAAAGGGGATTCAAGGGTTTGCGAGGGAGGCAGAGGAGGGCAAAATGGTAGGGAAGGCAGAAGGGGTTCGGGCAAGCGGCTGGCAGGGAAGGCAGAAGGGGTTTGGGGGAAGCAGGCAGAAGGGGTTGGGGGGAAGCGGCGGCTGGGGGGGTTCCGGGGAAGCGGCGGCTGGCGGGGAGGCAGAAGAGCCCAGCACGCCACAGAAAAGCGGCTGGGAGCCGGGGAGCCATGGAAAGCGGCGGAGCCGGCAGAGTAGGGGTCGGGGCAGCCGTAGGCGGTGGCGGCGAGTAAAGGGGCCAGCGGGGCAACTGAGGAGCCCAGCGGGAGCTGGGAAAAAGTGGCGGGGCTACTGGGGGAGCCGCAGAGAAGCTGCGGCAACGGCGGGGAGCCCACGGGGAGCCGCAGAAAGAGCGGCGGGAGCGGTGAGGTAGCCGCAGGAAGTGACGGAGGACGGGGAGGGCTGTCGGGCTGCCGTGGGAGCCGGGGAAAAAGCGGCGGGGCCGCTAGAGAGTCCGGCGGGGATCGGGGGAACCGGCAGCGGCCACGGGAGCGGCTCGGGAGCCGGGAGCCTCAGAGAGCCGCAAGGGTAGCGGGGCGGGGAGAGCGGCTCGGGAGCCGGGAGCCACAGGGACAGGGACAGAAGGAAAGTTGAGGTGCATGGGGGATCCCAGAAATGAAGAGGGAACAAGTAAAGTTAAAGAGAAAAAGGTTTATTTAAGTTGGGGAGGTTACGGAGGGGAGGGCAAAGGCAACTTAACCAAACAATTCTAAAGGCTAGGAACTAAAGGAAACAATCTTAACAGCTAACTTAAGACTTCTAAGGCTACCAATTAACTTTATACAATGTTACAAGACACAATGATACTCTTAAAGCAAGTTCAAACAACCCAGAAGGAAAAGAGATACACTGGGTGATACAAAGTAGCGAGAGGCAATTACAGACACGGGGACAGGGGAGCTTCTAACACAAACTGGAGCTGCAAGCAAACAGAAAGGTACACACGCAAGCCTGTAAAGCTGGGGA
>ML682046.1:279385-336067 GCA_007922195.1 Podocnemis expansa
CCCCCCCTTTTCCTATAGTGTGTTAACGTAGCCTTTAGGTTATAGTGAGTAGGGCTATAGTGTTAGTAGGTTAGTTGAAGAACCCCATTGTTCCCCAACCTGTCCCCACTCCCGAAAGTTAGGTACCCCCCAACACTTTACAGAAACCACTGTGACAAACACGACATACACCGACCACCGCTCACCTTACCCTATACTCATTTCAATAAAGTGTACCCCAGATCCACCCCGTACCCCACAGGTGCAGTGGTTGCCCCCCAAGATCCTCAAATCTTCAAACCTGCTGGCAGGGTCAACATGGAGCTTCACCCCTGTGGCGGCTACACTCAGGGCTGCTGCCAGGAACCCCTGGCTATGACACAATGCAGCTCCTTCACTGTGTCACTGCACCCAGAGCCTCCAGCCCGAGGCCTCCCCTTGCTCCAGCCTCGGAGACTTCATGCCCCAGGGCGTCCCACACTGAGATGACCTCATTACCTCTGCCATCTCACGGTCCCAAAGCAGCTCCAGCATGCACAGGCTGACCCCTGTCTGAGCCACGACTGCCCGCAGAGCCCTTGGACATTCTGCTGGCCATTCTTTGAGCCTGTAAACGGCTCTGATTTGCTGTTACTTTATGACCTGATCCTATGTTTTACACCCCCTTGCATTTAGTTTCATTCCTTTCTGTAAGTTCACCCATCTTCAAAGCATCTGAGGAAGTGGGATCGTCTCCCACGAAAGCTCATGCAAAAAATAAATCTGTTAGTCTTAAAGTGCCACACAACTGCTTGTTGCATCCCCCCTGCCTGAGACACTGTGCCCAGAGCAAGCTGGCCTTCTCCGTACTCCGGATGCTTGCTGCACTTCGGCCTGGCACTAGAAGGTGATCAGTTGTGGGCTTTCACTGCTGCATGCAGGTTTGCACTGGCTTCAAGGGTGAAACGTGACAGGAGGGACCCAGGGTGTTTAGGAAAACAGGCTTTGGCACTAGCTGGTCATGCTGGGAAAATAAAAACATCCGGGCGGCCAGCTCTGCAGTGAGTGTGAGGGGCTGGCACTCTATAAATTTCCTTAAGCAGGTGCTTTGTAATCTCAACAAGGAAATGAGCACATTATTCATTTCAGCTTAAACCCCAAAGTGTTTCCTGTTCTGTGAGTCAGAAATAACCCTGGGTGATCACAGCTCATTCCTGTGCCATGAGGGAAACATGCCGTCCAGAGGAGTGCTGCGGGCCCGTCAGGGGCATGGCTGGGGAGAGCGCCAGAGCCAGTGGGCATGGAAACCCCTGCAAGGGGTTGCAAGGAGACAGGGCCTGGGGAAATTAGGGGGGTCAGGGCCCTCAGGGAACCCAGGCAGGGGACTATGACGTTCTAGAAGACCTGGGCAACCCAGAGAGGGGGTGTTAGGGTGCTAAAATAATCTCAGCAAGGCACTGCGAGGAGATGGGTCCCAGGAAAGTCAGGAGGGCTATGTCACGGAGAACCCAGAAAAGCCTCTAGGATGCCCTCTGTTCACAGCCCACCAGGACTCTGCTATGGTGGAGCTTTCTCCCGTCCAGTGCGGGTCTCCACGCTACCTGTAGCCAGCTTCCAAAACCAGGCCCAGAGGGTCTGACCCTTGCGCTGTCTGGTCTCCCTTGGGGGGGGGGGGTTCCTCCCTCCACGAGGGTCCCAACCGTCCCAATCAGCAGTGACACTCAGCCAGTGTAGCAGTCAGAGGGTTTGTTAGCAATCCACTTTGCACAGCAGCTAGGACAGTTGGCTCTCAGATCAACCAGGAGGGCAGACAGTAAACCTCCAGGACGAGCCCCGGAGGTCCTGCCCCTCCAACCTCCATCTTCCTTCTTCCCCTCTCTCCCCTTTGTTCTCCTCTCCATCCAGCTGCCCTGCCCCTGGTCTAAACCGGCCACAACCTGTCACCCCCAGGGGGTCCAGGTAAGGTTGCACTAAAGCCTCTTCCCCCCCAGTGGTACCTATAGTTATCACACCCCTGTGTCCCATCACCAGAATACCATCACCAAAGAACAGGAACAGAAAAGAAAAACCCCAGTAACCCAAGAGGTTTTCTTACTTCATCACAGGCTGGCACTCAGGAAGCCCCAGCGAGGGCTGCAAGGTTGATAGCACCTGCTGGCCACTGCAGCCAGCCAGAGGACACTGAAGTGGGCTCAATCCAGAGGAGATGCTGCCCTGCAGTCACTTCAGACTGACCTGCAGGGGTGACTTACAAGTGGGAGAGGAATGACCAGCAGATAACAATCCCTCTGGGGGAAAGAGAGTAAGAAACAAATGGTTAAAACACTAGTCAGGGACTCAAGATATCTGGGTTTGATTCCTTGCCCAATCAATGACTCCTGTGGGAGCTCAGGCACATGCTTATAGCTCGGCCTCAGTACCCCATCTGGGGATCAATGTTAGGTCCTATATGCAACTCACCTTTCAAGCAGATGAGCAAAGGGCTGGAGAAGCTGCCAGCATGAAAGAGCACAGAGAAGTGAGCCCAAGATAAAATGATTTGGAAGGACCCAGTGGGGCAGCCCAGTGGACTTGACTTTGCAGTGTGACATGGTTGCAAAAAATAGCTGTTGTTCTGTGACCACATTGCAGTTCTGCTCCTGGCTTTGTGGTGGTTTTGATGGAGCATCTGTCTGAGGAAATCTTATTCTTCTCTATTGGCCCAATGGGGCTGCCTCCTCTGAGCTGCGGGGGCACAACCAGGCGGGGTCCAGCAACCTGAGTAGCTACTACATCAGGGGTCTCAAACGCAAATCACCACAAGGGCCACATGAGGACTAGTACGTTAACCCAAGGGCCGCACCACTGAAAGCTTTTCATACAGTAGTATTGCAAGTATTGGTAACAATAGTGTCATCGAAGGCCGCAGGAAATAGCTTTAGGGGCTGCATGCAGCCACAGGCCGTGTATTTGAGACCCCTGTCCTATGCTGTGTCAGCACCCGCTGTCACTGGCTTCCAGAATCTCCTCCATTTTTGTACAGTTACTGGTTCCCCAGGCCACAGCCAGTATGCAGGGCCTGGCCAGGGTGCACGCCATGCCCCATGGTCCTGTCCAGCATGAAATGTCCCATCTTATAGCAGCAGGCTGGTGACTCGGTTGCAGTTGGCACACAGCATTCTAGGATGGGTCATTTCCAAGGGTTGCCCTCTAACCTGCAGGATGGGGGCAACTTAGGGAAGAGTTATAAAAGTAGGTGCAGTTTCAGCAAGCTACCAGCCCAGCCAGTATCAACTAGCTGACCACAAATCTGGCATGGTGGCAGTGCTGAATGTGAAGGGGGCAGTTCAGTGGGGCGATACCCGTGGGGGGAACTAACCAGGAGGTGGTGGAGGATGGTGCTCTTGGCACAGCAAAGGTAGCTGTCCCTTTTAGACTGCAACAGTGGTGGCCTTAAGTCAGCACAAAATTTGTAATTTTATTTGTCACGGGGGCAAAGAGGCATCTCCTACTGCCCCATCCATATGGCATAAAGCCTGCTAGTCCCAGCTATACATGCAGAAATTTTTAAAGCCAGAACCATCCAGTTTGACCCCTCGAGTAGTCCCACCCACATGACCCCAATTCGAAGACTTCAAATAGAACCTCAGTGTTATGAACTGACCAGTCACCTACATGCCTCATTTGGAATCAGAAGTGCATAATCAGGCAGCAGCAGAGACAAAAGTTAAAAGCAGCATTCTGCCTTTTGCAGAATAAAATTTCAAAGCTGTATGAAATCAATGATCAGTTGTAAACATTTGAAAGAACCCCAGACATTTTGTTTAGAACATTTCAGAGTTATGAACTGCATTTCTGAGGTGCGGTGCTACTGTATGAGCTTCGTAGAATACACTTACCACCCCTTGTGAAACCTACATTCACTTTATTAAAATGCATTTTGTCCTTGTGAGCCCAGTTTATGGAATCCAGATCACTTTGTAGCCTTAGCCTGTCCTTACTATTATTTACCATTCAACTAATTTTTGGCCTCTGCAGATTCTATCATCAATGACTTCACCTTCTCTGAGAAACATTAGTTAGATACCTTGGGTATGTCTACACTGGAGCATTAGGAAACCTCCCTTAAGTCGACCTAAGGGACTCCATGGCCAAATTGGACTTTTATTAAGTTGACTTAAGCTCTTAGAATAGAATAGAATAGAATAGAATAGAATAGAATAGAACCACAGAGCTTAAGTCAATTTAATAGTACCTGACCCCAAGGGTTAAAGAAAGGCAGAACACACCAGAATGCAGTTCTGGGTCCCCTATTTTTAAGTGGGCAGCATTCCAGGCCCCCCCTAAAAATGGAGGAAAGCACCAGAATGCAGCATTCTGGGACCCCCTAAAAATAGATACAACAGCCGGAATGCGGAGTTCCAGTGCTTTCCACCTTAAGCCCAGCCAGCAGAGAGCTGTGGCAGGCTAGCAGTTTGTAAATCTCAACGCCTGCAGGGGGGGAGCAGCTTGTGGCTGGGAAACAGCTCCCAGGCCCCAGCCAAAAATGTGTCCAGTCAACCAGCATGCAAACTGCAAAGGTAAAGGCCTTGGCTTGGCCAGGGGGAGTCCTGCAGTGGGGTTGGGGGAAGAGGGGTGCTGGTCTCTGAGATGGGGGTGCATGGAGCTGCTGGGGGACAGGGAATGCTGCTGGGGGTTGTGTGGAGCAGTGTGTGTGTGTGTGTGTAGCTGGGGGTGTGTACCTGGCGATGGGTGTGTAGCAGGGGGTGGGTGGGAGTGGATATGTAGGCAGGGGTGCGTGTGTAGGTGGGAGTGGATGTGTAGCTGCAGGTAGGTGGGGGGGTGTGGGTGTAGCTGGGGGTGGGGGTGGTTGTACCTGGGATGGGTGTGTAGCTGTGGGTGGGTGGGAGTGGATGTGTAGCTGGGGGTGTGTACCTGGGGGGGCTGCAGCTGCAGGGGGTGGAGCAGAGCAATAACTGATGCATGTGGTACTCAGACATGGTTGCAAATGCCTACCTGGGATGGGGGGGTAGTAGCTGGGGTGGGGAGCAGGCATTTGTGGGCTTGGACCTGTGTGATGGTGGGCCTGGACCTGCAGGTTGGGGTCTGGGCCTGTGTGAGGGAGGCCTGGAAATTTAGAAGGGTTCCAGCCCCCCCCCCCCAAATTATACTTTGAACCCTGCCTGCTCCTGAAGTTGACTTAAGCTTTAAATTGACCTAGGAGCAGAGGCCTGGGCTGGGTCCCTACCTCCTGCCTGCCCCCAGCTCCCATCCAGCCACTGAGGCCTGATCTAGCCCCAGTCACTGCTGACAGGTGGCTGGGAGCTGGATCCAGCCTGAGTCCCTTGCCACAAGGGGCTGGGGACTGGAGCTGGCTCCTACCCCCCATGGCAAGGGGCATGGAGCCCAGTCTGGCTCTGAGCCCCTTTATGCTGTGAGTCTGGGAAATTGACTCAGCTCTGAGCTACCTGCCTGTGGTGCCAAATGGCTCAGGGCCAGATTGGGCTCTCTACCTCTTGCCGCAGAGGGGCAGGAGCCAGCTCCTAGTCCCCATAGCCTTCAGTAAAGGGCTGCAGGCCAGACTGGGCTGCCAGCCATGTGCTGTGGGGCTTATGAGGATGTTCAGCAGGCAATGCCTGTTAATGCACATGCGCAGGAAAGTTAATGGCAGAAGAGACCAAGGCAGAAAAATCATAGGTGGACAAATAGTATCCTGGAAGGATCAAAAAGACAGAAATTAGCAGAGGTTTGGAAAGAATTGGTGTGACATGCTGCTCCCCTGATCTGGTCCAGTGTGCTGCCATGACCCCCCTGATTCCCACTCCAGAACCCTGATTCACCCTCCTTTGCCAAGTGACCACTCACTCCTGAGTCAGTCCACTCCAGCCTCTCATGGTGCAATTGGTCCCAAGCAGAGGGTGTTCTCCCTCTGGCTACTCAAGGGACAGTCCCCAAGTGAGGACCCCTGGGCCCAGTTACCTCACCGGGAGCCACTGTCTACAGAGGTTGAGAACCACTCCCAACCACCACACACTCAGGTCCGTCCATTTAACAAAGAAATGGATTGTGCCCAGCAATGTTCCCTCTAACTACTCGTAGACCATGTGCGCAAATTTCTTTGTGTGCGCAAAAACATTTCTTTGTGAGCACCAATATTAGCACTATTGAATTTTTTTGTGTGCACTTTATTTTGTTGTGTGTGCAGATTTCATGACCTGTGTGCACGCGCACACGCGCACAGCTTAGAGGGAACAGTGGTTCCCAGCCTTCTTCACTCACACCCTCTAAAGGTCACACAGCTTTAGATAAAACAACTACTGGTTTATTGATCATATTACAATTCTAAGTGAGCAAATGGCCAGTCAAGGCAGCATCATAATATAAATGAGTCAGGAGTGACCACTGAGAAATAAAAGGTAAAACACACATACTAACCTAATAGCTCCACCTAAATTGACCTCATAGTCCAAGGTAATGCTTGTAATGTTCGGCTGCCAGATGTTTGCACAGACAGTCTCTTCCTGAGGTGAGGCAGGGCCCAGGTCTTGCTTGATGTTATGTCAGGATGCAGTTTCCCAGACAAAAAGCTTCAAGTCCCTCCAAGCGTCTCGCATTGTTTCCAAACCTGCACAGCCCCTACCTTTCCAGGCAGAGGTGATCTCTTTTGTCTGATCTTAGTCAGGGACCTCAGTTTGCATATACTTTGTTACCTCCTTCAGGTACTTGCACACTTGCTGTTTTGGTTGATTACATGATGCTGGGGGGAGAATTCTGTCTGTCTCCCACCCTCCTGAGCCATGGAAAACATCTGTGCACATGCATGATGCTGCCAGAAACATGCTACCATAGTAGTCATGTAGAATAGGTCATGAGCATCCATTAAGAAACCTTGCAGGGTATAATTGACATCAAGTTGTACAATCACAGGACACAAGTGAAGAGAAAAATCATACAGATCATAAGCCAGGGGTGCACAAATGTGCAGCCTGTGACAGTGGGCTATCCTAACTGCAAACCTCTAATAATGGAGCTGCCCCATAAGAAAAAGAGGATATTTTATTTCCTTCCGGATCATTGATAAGGATACTGAACTGCACTGGGAAGAGAGCAGATCTGTGTTAGACATCACCAGAAACACTCCCATTGGATGATGAGTCCTAATTTACAGTTACATTTTGAGAACTATCAATCAGTTTTTTTATCCCTTTAATACATGCTGCACCAATTTTGTACATTGCTGTTTTTGAGCACCAAATCAAATGCCTAAAATGACACCACTTCGTTGGCCATGAGACTTGGTGGTTCTGGTCACACCTCTCATGCTAGGATGCCATGCTGAGTTCCACCACAAGTAAGATACTGACTGCAGGAATCCTGGGGTAAAAATACGTGGCCTGTGCTATGCAAGAGATCAGCCTAGGTGATGACAGGGCTCCTGTATGGGCTTAAAATATCTGAATATAAGGTTCTCTTCTGAGGTGAACTGACCACGCTGGATCATGGTACTGGAGCTATGGGGTCCCTTTGAGACTTACAGGACCCTGTGGTCAGAGCCCAGCCCAGAGCAGGCTAAATGCCTGGAGCAGCTTTCTATTGTTCACTCTGTGGGTCACTGGCCCTGCCCTCCTGAACAAGCTGTTCCCCTGAACCTTCCCTGAACCCATGAAACAACACAGCTGTTGCATTACCCACATTTTTCCCTCTCAAATATTTGCCTCTGCTCCATTTTTTCCATAGTTGGCACATAAAATCCAAACACAAACAAGGAATCCTTCAGGTTACCATGAAAACAAGGGTACAGGAAACCCATAAATGTAAAGGTTGCCCCATGTGCAGGACTCCATCCCCATGGATTATCTCATGTTCCAGGCTCGTGGCACTGCATGTGTAGCATTACCCATTCCATGGCATAGGCCTATCCAGTTTAACAGACTGTGTTGGTTTTGGTTTACCTGTGTTAAGTTTCCTCTTCTCCATCTATGCACTGAAGTGGGGCAGGATGTCAGGAATGAGACCCCAGACGGATGGGAGTCACTGTCTTCCCATAAGCTTCTTTCAGGGTGTTCCCATCCTCATGGCTCTTTGCTTCCCCTGGAGCTGCCATTTGGCCAGAGCCATGGGCAGAGGATGGGTCTCATGCCTCCAGAGATGCACTTCTCCTGAGCAAGATGCTGTTTCTGGTGGTGAAGCATGTCACCACTGTGAGGGCCTGGACTTGGACCCAGTTTAATTTGGTGGGACTAAGTCCACTTAACCCCTGACAGCCCACTTCTGGTGTGGCAGACTTCCACCATAGGCCTGATGCTCTCTGCTGCATGAGCCCTGGACTGTCTTGGTACTCACCCCAACCTGAGAGCCCTAATTGTTTGCTGTCCCACCTAGGCAGGCAGACTGGGCTATAGAATGCTGTGGGACTGCCTGGTCAAATGCCAGAGACCTCACTGTGTGCCTCCTTGCCATGCCAGAAGGGCTGGATGCATAGATTGCCAATAACCCCCTGCACTTTTGTCTCTGGAGACTTGCTCCACCATGCAAACTACAAGGGGGCATGGCCTCACCTAGGGGCTGATGCCTAGGGTGCCATGTAGTGGAGAATTTGGGCATCATTGCCCCTGATGCAAAAGAGGGACTGCCCTGTGCTTAAGCAGCCATCAGCCAGCCCACAAAATGGAGTGAGATAAACTGGTGGGCCAAGAGCCAACACTAGCAGCAGGCTGCACAGCTCCAGCAACAATTAGGGGCCCAAAACCAACCACTGACCCGGAAGTTCGGAGACCAACAACAGGAGCAGGCACGGCTGTACAGCCCAGCAGCTGGCCTCCCTACTGCTCATTGGCCCAGTCACTGGAGACATGACTTCTACTTCAGCTCACAGACTACCACTCTGCTTTACTAAGATGGCACTGGGGGATGAGCCTGATGTGCTCCTGGTGACCTCTGAACATGTCATCTCTATAATCAAGTGAGACCCAGCACAGTGGGCCACCCTCTTAGTTCATATCTGGCAGAAGACACTTCAGCATTCTACCATGCCATCTCAGATGAGGAAACCTGTGATCACCTGTGAGATCCTACATCCTTGATGTGCTGGAAATCACTCAGACTTTTCAGAATCGCTTTCAGGGGAAGATATGCCTGGCAAGCCCTTAACCCTGAGTTTTTGCACAAGATCTGAAGGATGCATACTGGTGCTGGCTACAAACAGACCTACAGTTCACCACTGAGGTTACCAAACAGGTTGTGGTTGAGCAGTTTCTCCACATCTTCCCCTCCTAAGGCCAAACTTGGTTTATGAGGCACAGCCTTGTTATCTTGGACACCAATGTGCACTTGATGGAGCAATTCCTGGCAGTTGGGAGTTTGATAATCCTTGGAACAACCTTGGGAGCCTGGAGTCCCAGCCCTGCGTAACAGCCGTTAAGCATCTGAGTGACCACCCAACTGACCCCATAACATGAGGACGGACCCAAAGTGGCCCATCCCCTAGCCCTATCAAAGTGGCCACCCCTGTGTCAAGGGGGAAGCTGGAGGACCCTGAAGCAAGAGCCCTCCAAGCCTCAGGTACCATGACAAGGCCAGATCACATGCCCTGGAAATAGAGCCCTGCTACATTTGCAGAAAATTTCGGCACCTGCAGTAGCAGTGCCCCATGATGGACTGCTCCCATGGGCGTATGTGCACCAGCAAAACCCATGCCTTCCAGCACAAGGCTGCTAAAGCAACTGTGCCTGTACATGGTGGGCAACAGTTCTTGGAAGCCCCACTTAACATGGTGACTGGGCAGACTTTGATGTGACCGCAATTGATCCTGGCCCATGATGTGAGCATGGAACAAGTACATCTCTGGTGCATACACTGAGACATCAAGACACCCCATGGCCTTGGTGATACTCACTGTGGCAGAGGTGACCCAAGACATTGTGGTAATGGTGGTGACTAAGGACTTACCCTACCCCATTATCCTTTGATGGAACTGGGCAGAATTTCCCCAGTCATTTGTTGATCTCTGTTACCTCAGAATGGGTTCATCCCTTTTCAACTGTGTGACCAAGCCAGAGGGCTGAGCCATTTCAGATCTGCTAGTGAGACTAACAACCTACAGTGACCACCAAGAGCAAAAGAAGATGGTAGCACCATAGACAGATGGCATGAGGCACTCATGAGAGGCGCACATCTCTCATCATGGAACACACATGTGTTTTGCGGGGTGATGCATTTCTGTGTGCTGTGCACCTGGCTGCCTTTATGGCATGTGTTCAGCAGCAAGGCAGGAGAGTTCTCTAGCTATTCTCCTCCCTGCTGTCTCATCTCCTCTGATGGGAGGTGACAGGCAGTAGAGATGTGAGCAAACAGGCTTTTCTTAGTAGGTAGGTGGCTGGTGTCTCATGATAAGCCACTATAATGTGAGAAAGAGTATCTTAGCCTTGGCTTGCTTCCATTGCTGAATCCCTCAGGCCTCACCAAACTAGACACACCCCTGTCAGAAACCTCACCCTCCTCATTCCCACTCATCCTGCTAAGTGTCCCATCCTAGACCCATTAGCAACTGTGATTAGCTCCCCGGGGGTACCCTGGATCCATGCTGACTAGCACATACTCTGGCAAGAGTGACAAACATCTTCACCATGCTCAAGCCCAGGCATCATTCCTGAGATAACAGGGATCCTCAGAGGTGACCCCAGAACTTTTGCCCCACATTCTCATCCTTTTCCCCATCTGGCAGCCTAGACTCTGTTCAAACCAAACCCTCTTTCCCCAGTTTCATTCTGGCTGGGCCCTGCTCCAGCATTTGCCTTTTCTCCCGTTCCAGCTTGTCTTCTGCAGAGCAGACTGTGCAACAAAGACAGTTGCCAGCATGCTCAGACAGAACACTAGTGTGACGCTCTCTGGCTTTAGAGAATTGTTTATTATTATTTTTCATATTAATATTTTATATTTCCAATAATTCATATGTGATATGCCATGTTTGGTATCAATGGAAAGGTTGTAATCTGCTAGGAACGATTCTATGGTTTATATGTAGGTGTCATATCTGAATTAGAAGTTAAGAATAGGTTTGCTCTATTTGTGTTTCAAGTTATTAGATTACAGGGTGCTCCCAGACTGGATGTCTACAAAACCAGTGTCCTCTTAATGGCCCATTAAGGAAGCTCCCACTTACAGTGGTGAGAGACAAACCTGTCAAGCCACTAGGGCTTGCCCATGAGGCTCAGCTCCATTTTGATTTGCAAATACTCCACACAGCATGAGGAAGGTGATAAAAGGCAGCAACCCTATCTTCATTTTGACTTCAGTCTCCAATCTGCAACCAACACCTTCCTCTGGAACTATTCTTCTGGGACTGAACGAAGGACTGAGACCCACCCAGGTGCTGAGTGCATACCAGAGGAAGTGGACTAAATGGCAAACTATAGCTTCTTCAAGGACTTGCTTTCTATGGATTCTAAATCATTTGTATGTATATGATTCACTTTGTTCCTTTAACATCTCTCATTTTGTTTCTTTTCTTTTTATATTAAACTTTTAGTTGTAATTACTAAAGTATTGGCTGACAGTGTGATATTTTGGGTAAGATCCAAGCCTATATTATTCTTGGTGATGTGGCTGGCCCTTTGGAGTCAAGAGAACCTTTCTTTAAGAGACCCCATGGCTAGAAGGGGACCAGAGAAGCTCATGTGTGTAAAGGGGGCTGTTTCTATTTTGTTATGCTTAGTGATGCCCAGAGTGGGGAATCAGAAGCATGTTTTTTTACTGACTGGTTTAAGTATCACCTGTCAGTAGTTTGGGGGTTTGGCCCCTCTGGTTTTGCAGCTTTCCCTGATTTTGGCACATTCAGGAGGTTATCCTAGGAGGCCTGGGTCACAACTAGCACTCAGCTCAGCATTAGCCCCAAGAGCATTGGCAGTCCCAGCTGAGCCTGCCTGATTTCTGGTGTTCAGAACTTTCTTTTAGAGATCAGCTCCTGGGGCTGACATGTTGCAGGCATTGCTCCTGCACCAGTGGTGAATTTGTTTGGCATGTTTATATAATTCATTAGCTTGTTTTATGGAGATCCCCAGGAGGTGGAAAAAGCATTTTCACCGATTAACAGTTGGAAGCTTTTCAGAGTTTTGGCTCATTTTTGCTTTGTGAGAACTCAGAAAGCAAAATGTTTTGTTCACAAAGTTCCTAACCTGGCATGTCTGCCACCAGGCAGGGCTGTGTTTTTGTCTGCATGGCCTCCTTTAGCACGCATGGTGCTGTACAGACATACACCGTGCCTGTGCACAGGGCTGTGCAGGCATACAACTGTCACAGATCCTGGGATGGGTTCTACAGCCCCGGCTTTGAAATGGTCTCTAGGAGGAACCCTTCAGTGTGCCATATCTCTAGGACTCTGTCTTTCTCCAGCATAAGCCATGTGGCTTTACCACCTCCTTGGACAGGACCCTTGGGCCTTTAGCTCCCCCGCTTCACACTGTGTGCTCTGTTCAGTGTCCAGCTGAGATAGGCCCTGATGAAAATGTGTACAGTCTTCAGGAACTAACACACCCCCACCTTGCATTTGCTGTGACACTCACATGCGGTTCTCAAACCACTTGGGTTTATTCGTTAACTGAAGATTAACACATACACGACCCTGGGTTGAATGCCAGCCAAGCTCTAGTGATGCCATTGTCCAAGTTCTGTTTGTCCCTCTATCTGACCTCCTTGGTCTGAAGATGAGGTCAGAGCCCCCATGGCCTCCAGCATCAGCCATTATCCCCCACCTCCCACCTTCTCAGTGCTGTGATCTGGAGCTGAGCAGTGCAGTTCAGCATCGTGAAGGAGAGACAGGGAAGTTGATCTCTCTGAGGGTGATTTAGTATCGGTGGCCAGGTACCTGGGTTTAATATTGCTTTTCAGAGGCTCATCTGATCAGGGGACCTGGCTCAGACAGCTGACCCCCATATCTATAAACAGTTCTCTTCCGCCCCAGGGAACCAGCTGCCTGGCACACTGGGAAAACTGACACACATCCAACTTCATAAAAAAAATTCCCACTTCATCACGATGACAATCACGGCCCCTGCTGAGGAAATGTGCTGGTAATGGCCCCATGCTACAGTGAGCTCTGTATGGCCTGTAGCCACATCAGTTAGACAGCATCTGCCATCCTGTAACCCAAGGATCAGGGCTGAAGGGCAGCAAAATATGTAAGGACAAGCAGAATGTGAGGTGTGGGAGCTGGAGGGCGTGCAGTTGTTTTTGCTGCAAATATCATGGAAGATCCTTAATTTCAACTAGCTGGTATTACTGAAATCTGGGGGGTGCAGCGAGATCTTTGACTGTTACAGTCAGTTGTTATGACTATTTAGGAACGATTGAGTTGGCAAATGGGAAGGGTGAATGGCAGTCCATTGATAATGGCATTACCCATTTCTGAATCACTGATAACACTGAAGGAAATTGTCTTGAATGTTCACGGATCAGTGTCCTACCAGAGCCTTAGTGGTGTTTGCTACAGACCACCAAATCACAAATATGTGACAGTGGAGGATTTCAATCTGAGTGACAGTGGCTGGTGGTCTCCATGCTGCCTGTACTAAAATGTCCTTGGAATTTCTCAACGTTACATAGGACAATCTGCTAACTCAAAAAGTATTGCAGTCAACATGGAGGGTGGGGGGGGGGGTTCTTTATTAGACTTTGCCCTAACAGATAGGGAGGAACTGATCACAAAGCCAAATGTTAATGATTCACATAATCATGATTTGAGCCTTTCATCATGGACAAGCAGAGTAAAATCATGACCAGTAATATGTATATTTGGTGCCAATTTCACAAAGCTGAAAGCAACTGTGAACCAAATCAGCTGGGAGGAAGAATTTAATCAGCAAAATGTGAATTATCTTAGTGAACACGTCTACTGTTTCTGAACTATTATTGATAATTCTGCCATTTCTGTCTAGTAATGGATTAAGATGGAGGCTCACAGGCAATGTGCTTGGGGCCCCCCTTGACATAGCCAGTCAGGATGCTGGTGCTGTGGACTCTCCCACCTTGGGTGGCCACGCAGCAGTGCAGCCAAGTCCCGGTTCTAGCCTCAGCAGGTCAGCCCCTGCTGGAGACGGCCATGCAACAGCCAGTCAGGAGAGTGGTGCCAACTCCTAGATCCAGCCTGCTGTGCCTGGGACCCCTCCTACAGCAGGCATCCCCACCCTTCTTAAGCCTGGGGCCTTGCTTCTAAGGAAAAAAAATTTTGCAGCCCCCTGGCGGGGGAGCCAGGTGCCGTTGTTGTGCGGTGGCACCGCTACGTGCAGAATTTGACCTGCGTGGGGCAGAATCTGGCCCATGCTGGTCTCCAGCTGGGGGGGGAGGGGGCTGCCGTGGCCATGGCCCCCTCCTGCTGCCTGGGAGCTGGGAGCCGCTGTGGCCATGGGCCCCTGCCTCTGCCCCCTCCAGTGTCCTCTGCCCACAGGCCCATTCTTCGCCCCCCCACACTGGGTGCCTGATCCCCACCCTCCCCACAGCTCCTTCCCCTCCCTTACCTGGCCACCAGAGCTGCTGGCATCTGGCTGCCCCCCAGGCTACTCTCCCCGAGCCTGCTCTGCAGCTCAGGGTGGGAGTTTTATAAACTCCCGCTGGCCAGAAGCCTGAGTCTTTGTGGCAACCAGAGACCCTGGCGGCATCTGGCCCCAGCTCCCAATCTGTCCGCGGACCCCTGGAGCCATTCTGTGGCCCCCCCCCAGGGGTCCACGGACCCCAGGATGGGGACCACTGTCCTACAGGACCCACTTGGAGAGGTCCTGGGAATTCCTTCATGTCCCAATGGGCCAGGCACCTGCCTTGCAGGCAGAAGCAATTCACAGCCAGCGTGGAAGTTAGAAGGTTTTATTCATTCTCTGGATCACAGTGGGGAAGGATTTTGCTGGTAGTTTAATTAGAAGTTACAACAGCGACCACCCAGGGAGCTCCATTCTCAGGGCTCTCTCCCTGCCTGGCCTCATGGGGGGGGGGCTGTCTTTCTTTCTCCCAGCCATCCCCAGGCTTGACCCCTAGTCCCTCCCTTTCTCAGGCTAGGGGGTCACTCCCCCTGTCTTCACCTGCTCCAACTTGATACAACTGGCAGGGGATCAGGGTGGGTCTGCCTGTGCTTGGCTGGGGAAGGCCCATCCATCCTCTAGTGGCTCTGAAATGATCACATGCCTGGGTCCCTTGAGTAACACATGTGGGGAAAGTAAGGCACACATAGCACCCACAGAAAACTCCAAGAACATCTCCACTTCATCACACGCTTCATTAACATTATCAGGACAATTTTTGTTTCCAGTCTATTCAAAAAACTGCTTATTGTCCTTAACTCTGCTGGCCATGGATTTCTCCTTGTATAGCTTTCCCTCCCTTATCAATTTTCTGGAATGCCTAACCTGTGATGTATATTCATGAAATATACTCTTTCTTCCACTTGTTACATAGCTCTTTCATTTATTGCTCTATAGCTGACTTTGATTCCCCTCTAAACCAGAGCAGGTTGTCTAATCAGCACAGCCTTCTTCCTTAGTTTTGTGATTGTAGCTTTTGGGGAATTTCTGTCATTTCTGACTAATATTTTCAGGAGTAGCTAACAAAGTTCAAACAGGCATTGGGAAGGACACTCGCAAGCTCTAACTAGACACCACAGAGCCCCATTTCCAGGGAGCCTCAGGAAGCTGTCTCAATGAGAGGAAATGAGTGTCAGTTTAAACTGAAGTACTACAAAACACCATCCTAGCCAACTTCAGAACAGTTATTTAACCAACCATGTCCCACCATCTTAATGATCGAAATGTTGCATAATTAATTATGCAAGAGACAGAAACGATCACAGAAGCAGACAGAAAACATTCAGATAAACACTAGAGAAGTGGGAACTGTGGAGTTTTAAGGGGAATTATAATCCAATAAGGAGGACAACATATTCACAGCTGTATCAGAAGTCTTTATTGAAGAGAACTGAGAGAGAGAGAGAAGACAGACAGGTTTTCCTAGCACCTAAACGACTCTCCCATTTATCACTATGACAACCCCAATGACCCTAGATAGTCCAAAACACCACATATTCCTCCCCCTCTAATGAACACCCCCCCGCCGAATAAAACCCTCCCCCCCCAGAAAGAATAAGAACTAAGCTAGGAGATGAGGGTAGACTGCCCCACCTCCGGCGAACCCCCGGGGAATTATTCTGCCCCATGATGAGGGGGTCACCACTAGCTAAAGATCCAGCCGATTAGGAAGCCTTCTGTCACGAGGTGGATTACGGCGAACTTCTGGTATGCCCACCCCACAAGGTGGTATTGGTGGTGGTGGGATCACAGGTACTGGGGAAGTCGCCGGAACCGGAGAGGATGTTGTGTCCGGTTGGTTCAGGGAGGCTGAAGGCGTTGAAGTGGTGGCTGGAGCAGGAAAGACAGAAACAGTTGTTTCATGCTCTGATGTTGTATCATCAGTAAGGGGGAAGTCAGATATGTCTGCTGGAGATGCATCTTCTGGGTGGATATGACGGAGAAGCAGCTGATCTACATGCCGTCGCCAAACTAGGCCACTCGCTGTCTGGACAGAGTAGGAAACAGGTCCTGTCTGGGCAATGACCGTTGCTGGGACCCATTTAGCTCCTGAAGCGTAGTTTCGAGCAAGAACTGGCTGTCCAATACTGAAGGTCCGGCACTTTGTTCTTGGTGAGCATCTACTGACCTGGTCCTGCTGTTGGCATTGAACCACTTGCCGTGTGTCTCGTGGTTTCAACAAATCAAAGCAAGAGCGCAACTGCTGTCCCATCATAAGAAAAGCTGGAGATGCCTTAGTTGTAGCCTGTGGAGTATTTCTGTAGGACAACAAGAAGTTGTCCAGACGCTTATGAAGAGGAGAACGTCCCTTTGCAGATTTTAGAGCTTGCTTCATAGTCTGTACAAACCTTTCAGCGAGTCCATTGGTGGAAGGATGATACGGTGCTGACCTGATGTGATGTATTCCATTCGCCTTCATAAAAGTTTCAAAATCCTGAGAAATGAATTGTGGTCCATTGTCGCTCACCAGCTGTTCTGGAAGACCGTAACAACTAAAAAAGCCACGCAGGGTCTGAATAGTGGCTTCTGTAGTAGTGGACCGCATTACAGAGACTTCTGGCCATTTGGAATGGGCATCCACAGCAATCAGAAACATACATCCTTCAAACGGGCCAGTAAAATCAACATGGATACGTTGCCATGGCCTTTCGGGCCAATCCCATGGGTGAAGAGGTGCCAACTGCGGTGTGTTCCGGATGCTCTGGCACGAGGTACAAGCTCTAGCCGTTTCTTCAATGGCCCTGTCTAAGCCCAGCCACCAGAAATAGCTCCGTGCAATTTCTTTCATGCGCACTATGCCGCAGTGACTTGAATGGAGCTGTTCCAACAAACGTGGTCTTAATGAAGGTGGGATAATGACACGCATACACCACAACAAACACCCGGATTGGGTCGATAACTCTGTCCTCCTAGACACATAGGGGCGGAGGTCAGGAGAGACCTGAGAGTCAGGTAAGAATGTTCCATGCATCACGAAATCCATAACTCGTGAGAGTTCTGGGTCAACCCGTGTTGCTTTCTTCACTTGAGTAGCCGTGACAGGTGTGTTTTCCACCTGTTCAAAGTAAAAGATTCCTTCCTGGCCCTGATCCTGAGGGTGTGCCGGTAAGCGTAGCCTTGAAAGGCCATCAGCATTGCAATGCAAAGAGGATTGCCTGTACTTGATTTCATATGTGTATCCAGAAAGTATCAATGCCCATCGTTGCATCCGACTAGCAGCCAAATGTGGGATGCCTGTGTGTGGCCCCAAAATTGATGTCAGGGGTCGATGGTCAGTGAGAAGTATGAACTTCTTTCCCCACAGGTACTGGTGAAATTTCCGAACGCCAAAAACAATGCCCAGTGCTTCGCGTTCGATTTGGGCATAGTTAGTTTCGGCCTTGGACAAGGAGCGTGAACCAAAAGCAATAGGCCTCTCTTCACCAGAAGGCATAATATGTGACAATACAGCCCCAACTCCATAAGGGGAGGCATCACAAGCCAACTGAAGGGGCAAGGATGGGTCAAAATGTGTCAGCACCTTAGAGTTTACTAGTGAGCGTTTAGCTTCATTAAACGCAATATCACAGGCTTCGGTCCAGTTCCAGGCCTTTTTCGGCCCCAGAAGCATGTTTCGTTAGTATTGCTGCTAGATTCATTTCTTCTTCAGTCAATTGATGCACTTGTGACCAATCGAGTTGGATTTTCCTGATCCAAGATCTTCCCATTAGGGCTGGGTAATTTCCCTTTACCACAAACAGTGGTAGCTTTGTGGTCTGTCCATTGAGTTCTACTTTCACATCAATAGTACCCAACAGGGGAACAGTCTCTCCAGTATATGTCTTCAAAACGACTACTGTCGGCTTAAGTGGCAGATGTCTAAAGTCCTTCTCCTACACAAGGTTAGAAACTAATGAAACTGCTGCGCCAAAACACCACAGGAACCATAAGACAAAACAATAACTGTAGGTTTTATAACCACGCCTGTTGATCAGCAATTCCTTGCCAGGCAGAATCCATCTAATGTTCCCTTCAAACATTCTGGGATGTGGTTCCCTGTCTGGTGGTGGCAGGCACTATGAGGGCAGCAGCGCCTTCTCACAAGCCCCATATATCATTGTCTGGCATAATTTGGACGGGGTACGAAGAGGTGACCGCCAGCTTCTTATCTCTTGGGTGCTGTCTGTTCTAAGCTGGCCTCTGCTGCTTAGGCAAAGAACAAGGCCCCAGCGCTTATACCGGCTGAGCCACCCCTGCTCACTAACAGCAAGTGTCTTCCCCTTCTGCCCTGCTCTCCTGCCCCTCGCCCCCACCCCTGCCCCAGACGCCTGTCAGGATGACAGAGCCCAGTGCCGGGGTGCAGCAGGGATGGGCTCCATGCAGAGCTCCTCGAGGCTTGGCACTGCCAACTTAGTGCAATCTGTAATGGTGCCAGGCTGGCAGCACCTCAGTGTGCCCAGGAGCTCCTCTCTGCCCCGAGGCCAGGCAGATCATTCATGTTGTGTTAGCCCTGGGCTGGTCCCACTCCTCTTTGCCAGCTTGGTCAGTCTGTCCTGCTGCCCCTCCATCTGGCCCTGAGCCCTGCTCTCCACCACAAGCAGGATGAGGAGAAAGGGCAGTGTGCCCCTCCTGTGTCTGTGACGTCGTCCTGGGTGGAGCGGCCACACCAGGCCCCGCAGCCTGTTTGTCGTCTGTCCATCCTGGCAGGAAGCGTTTCAGCATGGTCCAGCCCTCAGCACAGACCAAACACCTTCCTGGGAGTATGTGGCGTGCCCCCCCCGGCTCTGCCCCCCCCACAGATGATGGTGGGATTGCACGGGCTCGCTGGAAGGGAGTGAAACCAGACCTCACCACTCAGTGTCCTGGAGCTAACAGGCTACATCTGTCTGTCTGTCTGACACTGGTGTGGTCTCCTCACTTTGGTACCTCAGGGCCAAAGCCGTCCTTTGGGGGTGGCAAGTGGGGCAACCCCTCCCAGGCCCCGTAGGTCCACGGCTGCACTGTCCTGCTGCAAGCGGGGCAGCATGGGGCCCATGCCACTGCCCCGCTGCTCCCTACCTGCTCCTCTGCCTTATGCAACAAGCAGGGGAGGGCCAGAAGCACAGCGCTCGACCTCTGGGCCGCCCCGTCCCCAGGGCACAGCAGCCAGCATGGGGAAGTGGAACCCAGCCTCTGGACAGGCCTGCCCTGCCCCCTAGCATTGGGGGACATGGGGCCCCATGGGCAGATTTTGGAGCTAGCCTGAGGAAAGGCAGCTCCAAATATCCAGTTCCTCCCACCCGGCCCAATCTGGCTCCCACTGCCCGCAGCACCTCCAGGTCCCCTCCAGAGCAGGATCCTGCCAGAGACGGCAGCTCCACGTCCCCAGTCGGGACCAGAACCCACTGGCAGTGGTGCTGGCGGTGGCTCCGTGTCCCTGGCTGGGGCTCTGTGCTTCCCCACTGAGGCAGGACCAGGCCCTGGCCAGGACTCAGGGCCACCACTGCTGCAACCCCTGGGTGCTGGCCGGGGCTGCTCCTGTCTCAGCAGGGAGGCAGAGAGTGGCTAAACAAGGGAGGCAATGCCCCCCCACCTCTCATAAACTACACCCCTTGGGCCCTCCACCAGCCGGTTGGCCCCAGGCCCTGTCCCCCACCTCCCCCCAGGAAGACCCTCCTCAGGGCCAACTGGGTGAACAGAATATAACTGTTTCAAGGAAGACACAGTTTTATGATGTCCAGACTTACGGGATCATAAAGGATTATTTTTCTTATCAATAATATTTTATATTTGCAATAAGCCATATGTGATATGCCATGTTTGGTACCAATAGAAAGGTTGTAATTGGCTAGGAATGATTTTATGGTTTGTATGAAGGTGTCATGTCTGTATTAGAAATTAGGACTATGTTTGTTCTATTTGTGGTTCAAATTATTTGATTTTAGGACACTCTTCAGACTGGATGTCTGCAAATCAGTGGCTATGTCTACACTAGAGGGCTCAGTTAAGTCAACTTTTTGAGTTGAACTAAAGTTGACTTTATTAAGTTGTCTTAGAGATTGTCCTTTTGTTTAAGTCAACTTTATAAAGTTAACTTAAATGGGTCTCCAACTTTAACTCAACTTTAGTGGCCACATTTTGTTAAGCCTGCTTAATAAAGTTGACTTAACCTTTAAAGTTGACTTTAAGAGTGAAATATACTAAGTCAACTTAAGCAAGTGCACTTGCTTAAGTCAACTTAATGAACTCCAAATGTGGGCCTGGAGTTGCTGAAGTTGACTTAAGAGGACATAAGCCTCCAGTGTAGACATAGCATTGTCTCCTTAATGGCCAATTAAGGAAACTCCCAGGTATAGCGGGCCTAGGAAGAAACCTGGTGAGCCACTAGAACTTGCCCATGTGCTTCAAATACATTTTGATTTGCAAGCAACTCCACTCAGCATGGAGAAGGCCAGAGGTAATAAAAGGCAGCAGCCTCATCTCCATTTTCTCTTCAGTCTCCAGCCAACACCCACCTCTCAAACTGTTCTTCTGGGACTGAACAAAGGACTGAGACCCAGCAGGTGCTGGATGCATATCAGAGGAGCTGGACTAACCTGCAAACTACAGATTCTTCAAGGACCTGCTTCATATGGACTCTAAATCATTAGTACGTATTAGTACATTTTGTTTCTTTCCTTTTTATATTAAACCTTTAGTTGTAGTTACTAAAGGATTAGTTGGCAGTGTGGTATTTTGGGGAAGATCCAAGCCTGTATTGTTCTGGGTGATGTGGCTGGCCCTTTGGGGTCAGGAGAACCTATTTCTTTAAGAGACCCAGTGGCTAGGTGGGGACCAGAGGAGCTGATGCGCAATAAAGGGGGCTGTTTTTGGTTGGCTATGCCTAGTGATGACCATTATGGGGAATCAGAAGCATGTTTTGTGACTGATTGGGAGACTAGTTGAAGTACCTCCCATCGGTGACTGGAGTGTTAGGATCTTGGATTTGCAGCTTGGCCTGATTTTTGTACATTCAGGAGGTTATCCCAGGAGGCCCAGGTCACACATGCAGCCTCCATTGCATCTTGTTTCTGTGCAATCTCCCTCTGCGGGAATCCTGCTCTGGGAAGGTGAGAGCAGTGCTTAATTTGTGCCAGAGCTTAGCACCAGCACCCCTGGCCCTGGCAGTTCCCAGCCTGAGAACCTCTGAGTCTGGCAGTTCCCAGTCCTGGCACCTCAGGGCTTGCTGCATCAGTTATGAGTGTAAAAATATCGCTTGAGTCCTGGCAGCTCTTTCCTTACAAATTCATCCCCGAGTGAGTGGCTCTGCTGCGGATAAGCTACTGGACAGCATGCACCCCACACAGTGTGTCTGCTCCTCTGGGCTGTGTGTGCAGGAAGACCACAGTAGCTGGTGACTCACTTTAAGTCCCAGAATGAGCCCAGGGCTTTGGACAGGGCAGCCCATCAACTCCCCTGCAAGGGACACCTATGGACCAGGCTGTCAGCAAGAAATCCATTGTAGGTGAGTAACTGTTTCTGGAGCAGCAGTCAGCTGGCCTGTGACTTGGCACTGGGCAGTCTCTCTTCCCTGGGAGAGCCACTGGTGATCTCCAGCAGTGAGCTGAGGGGTCTCCCTGGCTTGCCCAGCCTGTAGGCCTTGAACGCTGAGACTGGGTCACGCTCTGCCTTCGGGAGTATTGCATTCCTCCCGCCCTGCAACCTCTGCATTTCCAAAAGTCCTGACAGCCCTGCCCCAATCCAGCTGGTCCATTCTGTGATGCTGGAGGAAAGTGGGGACCAGTGCTGGATGGAGCAGATGTGGTTGGGGGACCAACATGGTGGCCTCCTGGCCCTGGGGGGAGGTCATACACGGAGACACAAAACAAGTAAGAAAGGAAGCCTGCTATTGTGTTACTAGGTCCCAGAAAGTGGTAACAGCTTCCGCCTTTTACCCTGCAGCCAGTGCCACCAGAGCCTGCTCAGTACAGCCTGGGCTCTCCTCGCTGTAAAGAACTATTCTCACATTGACCACCAGGTGGCAATAAACACCACAAATACCCACAACATTGCCCTCCGCCCCCTCCAGCAATAATCAACCTGAACCATTAACCTTACAGTAAAACCAACCCCTAGCTGCCAGGTCAGGCCAAATGCCCCTAGCCCTCTGCCAGCACGGCGTCACTGCTACAGCTCCAGTCCCTGTCTAGCTTTGCGGGTTTCCTGGAAAGGCTCAGTGGAAACACCTGTGACCCCCGATAGATCGCCAGCGTGGAAGGCGTGTTCTCTGCAGGCGTTCTATGCCAAGTCCAGCGCAGTGACTGGGCAGAGGTACTCAGCAATCTCCCTCTGTCCAGGCGCAGCAGCTGGCTGGTCTAATGATAGCATGCTGCCACCTGGTGCCTCCAAACTGGAACAAACTTCCCTGTGGATAATTCCTCATGGGACTGTAAAGTGACCTGACTGAACTTGTGACAAAAATGGGGATACGTTGGGGATTTTCTCTGAGTGCTGCATGTGTGTGCCTCAGTTCTTCAGGGGGCCATCTTGTTGCGGTCTGGGGTGGCCTGCCTGGCATCAGAGGTACTATAGACCAGTGGTGCCCAACCTTTGCAGTAACATGGCACACTTCAGTAAGACAAACAATTCCATGGCATATCCACTTTTTTTCAGCTGAATTGATTGCTCATAAACATCACATTTACTTGCATTTACTGTGATTATGGTTTTATTTATAACATACTGCATGCAACAAACTAAAGAAAGATCAAATGCATTAGTGTTTCAAATCCACAGATTAAAAATTACACATCTGTTTTGCCCTTTGGTCACCTGTGTTTTAGATTAGTTTTCACAAGTTTACTGAGTTGTAAGTTTGGTTAGATAGAATATGGATTAAGATAAACAATGTTTGTTTTACACTGATTTTCATTATCTGTGTACAAAACTTCATGGCACACTTAAGCAGTTCTCACGGCATACCAGTGTGCTGCAGCACGCTGGCTGAAAACCACCACCATAGACCATCTGCTTCACTCTCTCTGCTGTGACGCACAGAACCTACCCCACTGGGCCTCTGAAGGAGGGTGGCAGGGTGCAGGTCTAATGGGTTTGTTTGTAAATAAATTGCAGAAATGCAGCATCAGTGACCTTAACCCCCACAGCCCTTTGAAAATGGAAACAGCCAATTGACGGTTACCAGGTGCAGATTTGGCTGCAGAGGAGGGTGGTGAGTGAAAGTGCCTCACATCAATTATTATTAAAACCATTTTCCCCATAAATGGACCCATAGTACCTACACGAAGCCTCAGCCAGAGGCTCTGGTGTGACAGGTACAGTCTAGACTGACAAATCCTTGGCTCCTTGCAGTGGATGTGCCAATGGCCTGTGCTGGGAGTTATTACAGAGAATTCTTTCTGGGATGTGAGACTTACGCACATCCTCAGGAATTAGCTGATTGCCATATTTGGAGTCAAGAAGGAATTTTCCCCCAGGGTAGATTGACAGAGGCTGTAGGGGTTTTTCACCTTCCCCTGTAGGTGGGTTGTGTCTCACTTACAGGTGGAGTCTGTACCTTGAAACCATGACAGGGACACTCACTCATAGGTTAGGGGTCTATTACAGGAGTGGGCAGGTGAGGTTCTGTGGCCTGCATTGTGCAGAAGGTCAGACTACCAGATGGTCATATTGGTCCCTTCTGACCCTAAAATCTATGAATCTCAAAGGAGAACAGTTATGAAAGGTCAGTAACTTGTCATTCTTTTTCACCTTCTACCTCAGATTCCCCAGCTTATGCACCCAATCATTCTGTGATTTCCCTTTATGGCCACAACATCACACTGAGAGCCCATGTTCAGCTGTTCACCCACCATGACCCCCAAATCTTTGTCAGAGTCACCATTTCCCACCCTGCATTCCTAGTTGTGCACATTTACACTTAGCCACGCTGGAACTTGCACTGCTTGCTTGCCCCCACTTACCAAATTCCAAAGGGCAACTGTGTTAGTCTAGTTCAGCAAAACAAACAAGGAGTCCTGTGGCACTTCAAGACTAAGAAATATATTCATTGCATGAGTTTTCGTGGGAGAAACTCCCACTTCATCAAACGCTTTGAAGATGGGGAGATGTTTGTTCGGTTTTTTTACCACTTCCTTTGTCATCTGCAAACTTTATCACTGATCTTTTTATGTTTTTTTCCACATCATGATAAAAATGTTAAATAGTATAGGGCCAAGAACCAGTCCCTGCAGGCCACACCCCCACCCCAGAAGCACCCCACTCAACAATGTTTCCCAACTTATCATTGCATGGGGAGAACTGAGCCAGTTTTAACGCATTTAATGCATGCTGTGTTAATATTATACCTTTTCTAGTTTTTTAATCCAAATCTCACGTAGTGCCAAGTCAAATACATAAGAATATTCCATCACCACCATTATCTTTATCAGCCAAACTTGTCATCTCATCAAATAAAGACAAATAAAGTCAAGTTAATGTGACTGCATCTGTTTTCCACAGTGCATGTTGATTAGCACTAATTATATTACTTCCCTCCAGTTCTTTAATAAGCAGGTCGTAGATCAGAAGCAGACAAGGGGGGAGAGGGACCCCAGGGAAGAAGCCCTGAGAATCAACAGCCAATCCCTGGGGTAACTTTTTGCTGGAGGAGAGCCTGGAGACCCTGCACCAGCTCTGTGGGGGACAGCGCCCAGGCCATCCTATGCTGGTTCAGGGGAAGCAGCTGCCAGGTCCCAGACATGCTAGTCCCACAAGAAAGTCATGGTCACCAGTGAGCGGGTCAGAGCTGGCTGCGGAGAAGGAATGGTCTGTTCTCAGTGTGACACTCTGCTTTGAGGGGACCATTTATGATTTTATTTCATATTAATATTTTATAACTGCAGTAATCCATAGAAGCGGCACCATGTTGGGTACCAATAGAAAGGTTGAAACTTGCTAGGAGTGATTCTGTGGTTTATCTGTAGATGCTGTATCCATAGGAGAAGTTAGGAATATGGTTGCCCTGATCTCTGCATTTTCATATGGTTATCCCAGTAGGCCCGGGTCACACCCAACAGTGTTACACTGTTGACTCATATTTAGCTTGTGGTCCACTACAACATCCAGATCCCTTTCTGCAGCACTCCTTCCTAGGCGGTCATTGTCCATTTTGTATGTGTGCAAGGGATTGTTCTTTCCTAAGTGAAGTACTTTGCTCTTGTCTATAGAATTTTATTCTGTTTACCTCAGACCATTTCACCCATTTGTCTTAATCATTTTGAATTCTGATCCTATCCTCCAAAGCAGTGGTTCCCAACCTGGGGTCTGCAGACCCCTGGGAGGCCACAGTGTAGCTCCAGGGGGTCCACGGACAGGCTGGGAGCCAGGACCAGAAGCTGCCAGGGTCTCTGATTGGCATAGGCACTTCCCCCAGGCAGGGAGTTTTTAAAACTCCTGCAGCCTGAGCATGGGGAGAGTAGCCTGGGAGGTGGCCAGGAGCCAGCAGCTGCGGTGGCCAGGTGAGGAGGGGAAGGGGCCCTGCGGGGGTTGCGGACAGAAAACCAGCTGGGGGACAAAGACCGGGCTGACGGGCAGGGAACACGGGGGAGAGGGGGCCATGGCCATGGCAGCCCCCACTTCCTGGCAAGGGGAGGGGGCCATGGCTCCTCCTGGGCAGGGGAAGGGAGCCATAGACACAGCGGCCCCCTCTCCCCGGCAGAAGAGCAGCACAGGCCAAATTTTGCCTGGCATGGAGCCGCCGCTGCATGGCAGCACCAAACTCCCTAAAAGGGGCCACAAAGTTTTTGTTAGTTTGAAAGGGGTCCCCAGTCTTAGAAAGGTTGGGAACCCCTGCTCCAAAGCACTTGCAAACCATCCCAGCTTCATATCATTGGCAAGCTTTATAAGTGTGCTCTCTATGCCATTATCTAAATCATTGATGAAAATATTGAACAGAACTGGACACAGAACTAATCCCTATGGTCGCCCACTCGTTATACCCTTTTGGCATGACTGTGAACCATTGATAACTACTCTCTGGAAGTGAGGTGGAAGTGGTTAGACAACCATTTGTTCACCCATCTTATAACAGCTCCATACAGGCCATACTTCGCTAGTTTATTAATGAGATGGTGATGTGAGACTGTATCAAAAGCCTTACTAATGTCTAGAAACACCACATCTACCACTTCCCCTCTATCCACAAAGCTTGTCACCCCATCACAGAAAGCTATCAGGTTAGTTTGACATGATTTGTTCTTGACAAATCCATGCTGTCTATCACTTAGCACTTTATTCTTTTAGATGGTTGCTAGTGGATTTCTTAATTATTTGCTCCATTATTTTTCCTGGTACAGAGGTTAAGCTGACTGCTCTGTAATTCCCAGGGTTGTCCTTAATTCCCTTTTTATAGATGGACACTATATTTGCTCTTTTCCAGTCCTCTGGGACTGCTCCAGTCTTCCATGATTTTTCAAAGATAATAGTCAATGGCTCAGATATATCCTGAGTCAGTAACCTGCGTATTCTAGGGCGCATATCATCAGGCTCTGGTGACTTATCGTAGAATATTAGGACTGGAAGGGACCTCATGAAGTCATCTAGTCCAACCCCTGCTAAAAACAGGACTACTCCCCCTAACTGATCCCAGCCAGGGTTTTGTCTAACTGGACCTTAAAAGTTTAACTTGAAGACATCTAACTTGTCTACATAATTTTTAACTTCTTCTTTCTCTATTTTAGTTTCTGATCCTATCCCATTTTCACTGCCCTTCCCTACATAAGGCATCCAATCACCACCAACCTTTTTGGTGAAACCTGAACTGAAGAAATCATTTAGGCCCTCTGTCATTCCCACATTTTCTGTTATTTTTCCCTTTGCTGAGTAATAGTCTTACGCTGTCTTTGGTCTTCCTCTTACTTCTGCTGTATTTTAAAAATGGTTTCATGTTATCCTTTATGCTTTCAGTTAATTTGATCTCAGTTTGTGCCTTGGCTTTTCTGATACATAACTGTGTTATATGTTCATAGTCGTCCTTTGTGATTTTACCTCGTTTCCATTTGGACTCTCTTATTTCCAGATGATTGGAAAAACTCCTGGTTAAGGCATGGTGGTCTGTTGCCATATTTTCTATCCTTCCTGTGCATTGGAATAGTTTGTTCTCGTGCCTTTAATGCTCTCTTTTTGAAAAACTGCCAACTGTCTTCAGTTGTTTTTCCTGTTAGACATACTTCCCATAGGATCCTCCCTACCAACTCCTCGAGTGTGCTAAAGTCTGCTTTCTCAAAATCCATCATCTTTATTTTGTTTTTCTCTCTCCTACCATTCCTTAGAATCATGAACTCCACTATTTCATGGTCACTTTCACCTGAGTTACCTTCCACTTTCAAATTCTCAACCACTTCCTCTCTGTTTCTCAAAACAAAAACCAGAATAGCCTCTCCCCTAGTAGCTTTCTCCACCTTTTGAAATAAAAAATTGCCTTAAATACATTCCAAGAACGTGTTGGATAATCTGTGGGTTACTTCCCCAATAGCTGTCTGAGTAGTTGAAATCCCCTATCACCACCAAGTCCTGTGCTTTGGATGATGTTAATTGTTGACAAAAAAGCCTCTTCCACCTCCTCTTCTTGTTTAGATGGCCTATAATAGACCCCTACCATGACATCACCCTTGTTTTTTATTCCTGTTATTTTTACCCAGAGAGCTTCAACGTATCTGTCTCCTGTTTCCACCTCCACCTCAGCCCAGGTGTATAGAGTTTAATACACAAGGCAAGTATTATAAAAAAAATTATAAAAATTATCATAAAAGTGTGCCAAAGATCACTGTCAGACTGAGAGGACATATCTAGTGGGACCAGTCTTGACTCCTATACTAGTCAACACTGTTGATGATGACTGGGATAATCGTGTGGGAATATGCTGATACAGTTTGCAGGCTGGAGGGGTTGTGAGCACCACGGAGCATGCTCCTAGAATTCAGAATGCCCAAGACAAATTAGAGAATTGGTCTGAAATCAACAAAAAGAAATTCAATAAAGACAAGCACAAAATGCTACACTTTGGAAGGCAAAATGAAATATTTCCAGAGGGGCAGCCATGTTAGTCTGTGTTCAGCAAAAACAATGGGAGTCCTGTGATACTTTAAAGACCAACAGATTTCTTGGGCTCCAACCCAGTTCTTTAGTCTTTAAGGTGCTAAAGGACTCTCATAGTTTTTTCAAAATGAAATACACGCTACACAATTCGCAATGGCTGGGAGGTTGCAAGTACTGCTCAGGGGACCAGAGTGGGTCAGAAACTGAAAGAGTCAATAACATGATGTAGCTGTGAAAGATTCCTATCATACCAAGGTGTGTAAACAGGCCTGTTGTGTGAGACACACAAGAGGTGATTGTCCCTCTAGGCTGAGCACTGGTAAGTGGAAACGTTTAGTCTTGAGAAAATACTGAGGGGAGAGAGAAGTCTTCACACATGGCCAGTGATTAGTCGTTCTCCCTGGCTCCTGAAGGTAGGACAAGGAGCAGGGGGCTCAGTCTGCACCAAGCAAGACTTGGGCTAGATGTTGGGATGGAAAGTATGTTCCAACTTGCAGGGGCATCGCACGCTGGAATAGGCTTCCAGTAAAGGTTGTGGGCTCCCTGTCACAGGAGGCTTTTAACGAACGAGTTGAACTAAGCCTGTTGGGCAGGAGCTAACTTTCTTGGCCCTGCCACGGCACAGGGGGCTGGCCTCGATGACTTCTTCAGATCCCTTCCCATCCCCACACTTCCACATCTATGCCAACTCTATGAAAAGGTTCTTTCCCAAGAGACTGGGCCAGTTGGGGGCATTCACATGTTCCCCCCATCAACTCCTCTCTCTTACTCTTTACTGCTAGGCCAGCGGCCGAGACCCCCACCCTGCCCCCTAGACAGCCCTTTTCTCAGGACAGCACTTTTACCCAGGCTCAACCTGTCACCAGCTCTGCTGCTACACGGGAAAGGTTCCTGAGGGGCCAAGGGTAGGTGTCGCTAGCTGAACAGGGCATGGGGATGGGAATCCACAGACAGGAGCAGACCGTCTCCTGTCTCTGGCAGTGGACAGCACCACCTCCTTTGGAGAAAAGGGGCATGAACCTGCCTGGAGTGATGAATGTCCCCAGAGGAAGGTTCCCCCCCTCCTGCCCCCCAACACACGGCTGGAGGCTGGCTCATGGCCAAAGCAGAATGATGCTAGTTATCTCATGGGGGTCTGTATGTATGTTCCAACCCTGGGTCAGCTTCCTACTCATAGAAACATCTGAATCTGGCTACACTCTCTGCCGCAAAGTCCTGTGGCAGTGAGTTCCACAGGCTGATTCTGAACGCATCTGCTTGGATCTGTTTTGAATTTCCCTCCTTTCAGTCTCATTGACGATCTCTTTGCCTTGGGCCACAAGACAGGGGAAACAGAATCTGCAGCTCTCCTTTCTTGATCTCTGGCAGCATTCTCTTATTTATCTCCTGGCTAATGCAGCAGTACCTATCTTTCCCACCAGAGCAGAGGGACAACAGGGGAGGGGTGAGGAAACAGGCCTAAAGGCCCCTTGTAGCCTCTGCTGTGCTGCTTGAATACAGAGGGTCCAGGGCGCACACATGGAGGCTGGGGATCTGCTAAGTCACACACTCAGATGCATGGGACGTGGAGGGGTGGACACAGTCCCGAGGGAGATGAAGTGGGTGCACAGAGCAGGCCTTTTTCTCAAATAGGATGGGACAGTCCTTAGCCAGACACAGCAACCCATGGTGGAAAGGACATGTCACTGGTCAGAGGGAGGTGGGACCAGAGGGTAGTGCCCTGGGGAGAAGGGATGGTCTGTGAGTTCTCTGCCCTTCCCCTCAGCACCCATGTGAGGAGGCAAGAAACCCCTGGGCAGCCGGGGTCTTGGCTGCTGGGTGCTAGCTAGCTGTGAGCTAGGCAGGTGGAGACAGGCCAAGGAAACACCAGCCAGTCGAACACCAAGAAATGTGTTTTCTAGTTACTGTCTCCGCACCTGGCCTCACAAATTCACTGTCTATTGGAGCATTAAATCTGGCCTCTCTGGCTGGGCCAGACGCCTCTGTGCCCATCTGTGTCGGCCCAGAGCCCAAACTGCCCTGCACCCATCAGCCACAAGGTGTGCATGGCACATGCTCCTACGTCCCATGTGGATCTCTCCAGTTGGGAGCCCAGCAGACCCTAATCTGGGGCTCTGCATTGGGAGGGCACTTGAATCCCAGACAGTGATGAAGAACCGGCTGCAGAGATGTGATTTGATCCCTGGCAGCATTCTCTTATGTCTGCTGGCTAATGCAGCAATACCTATCTTTCTCACCAGAGCAGAGGGAGGCCAGGGGAGGGGTGAGGAAACAGGCCTTGTAACCTCTGCTGTGCTGCTTGAATACGTCTGTGAGCAGGTGTATGTTAGTGCATGGAGCTGTGTGCACTGCATGGAAAGTCAGGCTCTAGGACAGGCCCTGGGCAAAAGGCCAGCAAGTTGCCTACACTGTGTTTTAGTGCCCTGGGGGAAGCACATTACTTCTTCCACGTGTTCTCTCTGTCAGAAGAGGCTGTGTCCAGCCCTCCATGCAGGATGGGGATGGAGTGAGCTCTGCAGAAAGAGCAATGTCACTGCAAAACAGCTGAGTCCCGGGTGGGCCATTGCAGGTCGCGGCCTGTCATACGAGGCCTGCCCAGGGTCCAGGACTACCAGTATCCTCAGCACCAGGCCTGCCATGCTCCTGGGCCTCAGCAGGGCTGGGGGGAGCCCAACTCCAAGCGTCCGTGCTGCGTAAGGTGTGGGTACAGGGATGGTGCTGCCTGTTCCTGGCAGCAGCGCTAGGAGCCTGGTGCCGGCTCAGGACAAGGATTGAGGGCTCTGGTTCTAGCTATCCAGGCAGTAGATGCCACAGCTGCCAACTCACCCTGCCCCACCCCAGTGTGGTACTTAGAAAAGATTGGCAGGATCTTTTCAGGGGACAAGGCAATAGGCCACATATATTAAAGAAAACCACAATTGATAATTAACTATCTAGTCCCTATGTGCATTTGTGCGTGTGCGCGCACACACACACACGACAGTTCTGCAGTTTGGCAGGTGTAGTTACCAGTCCGGACTGTTGCTGGAGATTGCAGCTTGAGTTTGTTCCTGGGCGTTACAGTTCATGGCAGCACCTGGCCGGGGAAGCCAGGCACAAGGGAGAACAGGGTCTCTGTCAGGCACACACTGATGCTCTTTGATGCTATGCAGAAAGTTGCCCAAAGCCTTGTGATCTCATCCAGTCCTTTAGAGGTTTTAACTCTGATGTGAGTCTGAGAGTCCTCCTGTGTCAGGCTGCCTCAGGGGCTGTGCATGACCACTGATCACCAGACAATCACAGACATGAGTTTCTTGCTTGTATTGTACCGGTATTCTATTCTTTTGGGGATGGATCCTTCTTTTGCTTTTCAGGGATGTGTCTGCATTCTTCAGCCACTTAGATGGTACTTGTTCTTCATCAGGACAGACTGGCCATTGAGACTGATCCCATCCTATGCACCCTTCATTCACACTTCTCATTCGCACAGCTAAGTGAAATTACAGTGTTCACCTAAAAAGTTTCATACAAAATGGAATCCATTAACCAAGACGGAGTTCTACATTGACAAAATGGAGTTTGTTACAATGCATACCAAAAGCAGCTAAAAAGTTGCTTTTGTTAAGTATTTCAGAGAACAGACACACACGATTCTAAAAGCAATTTCTAATGGCTACAACAAAAGACCTTAAGAGGAAAAACAGTTTCCGTCTGTGATAACACTCAAAGCAGAGTTCCAAAGGGGTAGCTGTGTTAGTCTAGTTCAGCAAAACAAGCAAGGACTTCTGTGGCATGCTTAGATACAAACAAATGTATTTATCTCATGAGCTTTCATGGGAGAGAATCCCACTTTGTCCAGTGCTTTAAAGACGGCAAAATGGGATTTTCTCCCATGAAAGCTCATGCGATAAATAAAGTTGTTCGTCTTTAAAAGTGCCACAGGACTCCTTGCTTGTTTTGCTAAAAGCAAAGCGATTCAAGCTCCACGGGGTGGGGGGAGGTGTCAAGCAGCAAGCAACCTGAAAACAGCTTTGCCCCTGATAGCTTTTTAAAAGAAGCCGCTTTTTTCAGAGCAGTTTCTCTTATGAATGAGTCAATTAACATGATTTATGAATGGATCAAGTAACAAGGTTTTATGAATGTATCAAATAACAAGGATTTTGAGATGTGCTGCAGGGACAGCAGAACTGATTCTTCTGTAATGC
The DNA here is from genome assembly GCA_007922195.1 of Podocnemis expansa. NCBI lineage: Eukaryota > Metazoa > Chordata > Testudines > Podocnemididae > Podocnemis > Podocnemis expansa. The sequence goes on from ML682046.1 coordinate 312,102, forward strand.
AATTTTGATTCATGTTGCCTGTCTGTGCCCTTATACCAGTACAGGGTGTCAGGGGAACTGGAGCCCAGATGGCCATGGGGAGCCACAGCCCTGCTGAGAGAAAGTCCCCCTTCTGATTGGCTGCTTCTTCCCCAGCACCCCCCTTTCCTGGGGTAAACAGCCCCCCATGCTGCTGCAGGAGGCAGAGGAGTTTTGGGGTGAGGGAGGAGGGCACAGCTCACAGGATGGGGTGGGATGAAATGACAGAAGCCCTGGGTGCTTCTGCCTGGGAAGATCCAAGCCCCTGGAGCTGCGGGAGCAGGCCTGGGAGGGGTTAGACCTGATGTAGGGGGCAAGGGCAGAATGAACGAATGAGCCCAGTTGGGTGAGAGGAGGCTGGGAGCCGGTGGTGCTGGGTACAGCTCCATGCAGTGCTCTGTCGGGCCAGCCCAGCAGAACCGACCTCCCCTAGCTCCGTATGTGTGGGCAGCTGGTGGTAAGCATGGTGGCCATGAGGCTCTGGGGCAGGAAAGCATGACAGGCCAAAACCCACAGGTTCCTTGGCAGAGGCGGCTTTTGGGGTAGGTGAGGCAGGTGCATGCCTAGGGCCCCAAGCAGTAAAGGGGCCCTATCACCTGCTTTCCCTACCCTGAAAGCTGCACCTGCCTCAGTTGGCAGGAGGAGAAGCTGGGGCTGGCAGCAGGGGAAGATTGGGGTGATGGTGAGGACCTTGGGCCGGGGGGCAGAGACGCTGGGGTGGTGAAGCGCCAGGGCCATGGAGGGGGCCCCATAAAGGGCCTATACAGGGCACCGCAATGGGCCTTTGCCTAGGGTCCCCTGTAGCCACAGGCTGCCTCTGCTTCTTAGGAGCCGAGCTCAGGAGGCGGGGGCTGGCTCTTGTGGCTGGAGCCAGGGTCTCTAATTCCCATTTCGCAGCCTTGGCTCCCTGGCAGCCTGGGGGAGGGACCCGGATTTCCCCCCAGTGGCCACCAGGTGTCACCCTCCTGTCAGTAAAGCCCCCATTACTGGTGGGGGCCAATTCCTGGACCTGCCCCATAGCAGCCCCAGAGTGGGGAGTCCCTGCCAGGCTGGCCACCTTTGGTCGGACCTATTCCTGCAGGTTTCATGCCGCAACACAACATTTTCTTCCTGGGCCTCCAGGCCTCCCTGCAGTTAGGCAACCTTAGACTCCCTGTGGGGTTGCACATCCCACTGTCACGTCCCCCTCCACCCCACTGCAGCTCTGGGGCTGAGCTGAGGGCTCAGCATGCAAAGCTCTGCAGCATCTGCCACCTCCTTCAGACCTAGCTTCTCTGTACCAGGGCAGAAATTGCCCCCCTGCTCCTGCCCCTTTCTCCCACTGCACTCTGCCCTCCCACCACCCAGGCTTCTGCAACCTCTCCCCCTAACACCTCTTTGCCCTGCCTACCGCATCTCCCCCCACACCACAGGGCATGCCCCTGCCAGCCCCCATGTTAAGTACTGGCCACTGGCTGCCCCATCTCCACAGGTCCTTGCCTTCCTCCCATGCAGGGCCTTGCCCCTGCCCCTGCCGGACACGGCCCCTGCCAGGCCCCAGGCCCTTTTCACTCCCCCTCCAACCCCCTGGCCCTTGGTACTCTGTGCCTGGCTGCACCCCTCCCCTGTCCCCAGCTGCTCCCCGGATCTACTGGCCGGACCCGCTCCCTGTACGTGAATCCTGGCAGGTTGGGATATCAAACCAGGCTGCTGGGGCCTGTCTCACAGCCCTACTCTGGCTGCAGCCTGGGCCCAGGGCAAGCTGCCTCCGCGGAGGGTCGGCAGTGGGTTTCCCATCTGCTGCCAGGTTTACCAGCGCTGACGGTGTGAGCAGCAGGCCCTGCTCCAGGGCTGGCCCCACGGGAGAGTGGGGCCTGCCCAGGAATGAGAGGAATGCTGCGTGCAGTGCGAGACAGACGCATGTAGACCTGCTTTGTGCTGCATGGTCCAGACCAGGCGCTGGGCACCGGCCCCAGCCAGACGCACAGGCTGCCCTAGCCCAGAGCTTCCTCTCACAGCAGCGCAGGACACGGAGAAGCCGGAAATGAGTGGGAGCAATTCAAATAGTGTAGTAGCTAGTACCTCTGCTTAATATGCAGAAGGTCCTGGGTTCAAGCCCCAGGGGGTTGGACTCAATTATCTCATGAGGTCCCTTCCAGTCCTATGATTCTCTTCTATTCAATTGTGCACAAGGCCCCCAATGAGCAGGTCCTGTTCCAGTTCCCAGCTATGCTAGGGCCACCTGGAGCCAGCTCCCTTCCCTCTGAGGGAGCCTGTCGGTCTGCCTGCCTCCTCTGCAGGTGAGGGTCTCAGCTATGATTTGCTGGCCCTGCGAGGGATATTTCACGTAGGGCTGCAGGACCTCACTCCAGGGGATGGGGCTGCAGCTCAGGGCCTTATCATGAGGTTAGGGGCAGATGCTGGTTTGCTGGTGCACTGTTTGACAACAACTGCCATGTTTACGGACTCAGGGCAGAGCTGCTCAGGCAGTCCCAGCGTGGCCTCTACCCCATGGGGCACTCAGACAAGATCACGTCAGGCGACTGCCCAGGCGCCAAGGCTGAGGCTTGGTGAGAAGTGCAGAGGGCAGGAGGGCAGGCTCCAAGGCAGCATGTCACAGTGGGGAGCCAACATCCTTGTGGAGCCAGCAGCACTGTGTGGGAGCTGCTGGCAGCAGTGCAAAGGGCAGAAAATTGCCTGGCAGCTCCTCCTCCTGGCCTTGTGCCCACAAGGCTCTGTATTGTCCAGCTGGTGTCACCTTCTTTTCCACTAAAGCCCCTCTTGTACTGGAGCCCTCTGGGTTCTCCTCCCAGCCTTGAAGCAGTGACCTGACCTGGTCTGCTCCCTCCTCCTGACTGCCACCATCCAGATGTTGTGGTGTTTCTCTGTCCCTTGCTGTGCCAGACTTCAGGGTCCTGCAGCTTGAGTCCACGGGGAGAAGAAATTGGGGATGTCCTTTCATCCACTGGAGGGAATCTGCCCAGCTCTGACAGCAGCACAAGCAGCCAGCTCCATATGTGAGCCCCGCTCTCACTTGCTGCAGGCTACCAATTAGTGTGCCCCACTGTACCACACACAAGTGCCAGCCCCAGTCTTCTGGCCAGCTGCAGCGCACCCCAAACCTCTGTCTCTGTGGAAGCAGGCAAGTCTGATCCATTGGTGTCATGTCACACTCACCCAAGAAGCACTCATCACGTCCATTGCACGATCAAAGGCATTTACTGAACAGAGCCTGAGATGAAGAGCCAAGGCAGGTGAGAGTGAAAGGCTTGGAAATGTTACACCAGATAAAGAAACACACCCCGTGTCGTCTGAGCCCCAGCAGTCATGTGTTCCTGCCCTGCCTTGTGAGGTGCTTCTCACAGTCCTCACAGAGCCTGTCCAGCAGTACTCGGAGAGGAGCACACCTCCGCACTGAATGTGGTAACGCCATGGGCCCTGCCACATCTCACGTTCAGACAGCTCCAGCCATTGTCTCTTTCCTCCTGCGGGCAGCCACCCTCTTCCCTGCTCAGTCTGGTCTTGGGTTCCTGGTCCTTGTCACTGCTCAGCCCTGCGTCTGGGCCAGACTAGAAACCTGGGCCAGGGCTAGGAGGGGTGGCAAACTGCCCCTTGGTCTCATTCTGTGGAGTTAGTGGAGACCCAGCCTGCCCCAGGGGATCTGCTTTGTCTCCAGTCGTTTGAAACGTCGGATCCTGCATTTCACACAGCATTTCAAACACTGCCCGTGCCAATGACATGCAGTAACCACCATGCTCAGCCAGCACCTAGTGGGTGGCAGGATGGAGCTGGGTAGAGCGGGGCAATAGCCCTGCTGAGCACATCTGGCCATGTCCATCTCACAGTGCTGCATTGTGGCCTGGCCCCGCCAGGGACTCTTCCCAAACTGGTCACTGCCCTCCTGCTCCCACCCCACAGATCACCCTTCAGCAGCTCTGCGGGAGCCTGTAGCCACAGCTGTGCCCCCAGGCTGCCTGCTATTGCGGCCTCCAGCGCTATGGAGGATGCCCAGTGTGCAGTGTTGTCACCACCCTGTTCCCACAGAGGGTGTCGCTGGCACGGGAGGGGGCTGCAATGACTCCTGTGGGAGGCTGCCTGGTTGCCAGGCCTCGGGCCGCAGCCTGCTGAGAAACAGACCTTGGCACAGCCCTGACCAGCACAGGCCTGAGCCCACACGGGGGAGGGCAGCTCAACAGCGTCTCCAGTCAGGCAGCATTCACTTGTCAGCACAACTGGGGCCGGGGATTTCCCTAAAACCCTGCCTACACCCCCCATTGTCAGCTAGTAACAGTCTTAGACCAATTCAGTAAGTGCCCCAACACTCCCCCTAATTTCAAGTCCTGAGGAAGCTGCTGGCTGGGCTCAGCTAGCCACACACCCAGTGGGCTCCCTCATTTCCCAGCAGCACCCCCCCATGCGATGGAGACCCCAGTCACTCCGGCACTGACACGCCCCGGCCTGTTGTCTGACAGGACGCTAGCCCAAATGGTAGCTGGAGTCCTCCTGCTCCAGGGCTGAGGTGCAGGGTGCGCACCCGGCTGTCAGCTCAGTGCCCCTGCCCCGCTCACTTCCATAACCCCCATGTTCCAGCTCTGGCTCCTCGATGGGTAGGTCAGGCAGAGGCCCAGCCTGCTGGCCCCAGTCAGGGGGCTGGGGCACCGGTGTGGTAGCCCTGAGAAGTTCCCTTAAAGGGTCTGACGAAGGCCTGGGAGCTGGGGTGGGGAGGGGAGGTACATTTCCAGAAGCAGCCCTGGAGGCTGGGGATGAGGAGGGGAATGGGGTGCTCCAGGGGGAGGTTTGCCCTGGGGCCTGATGCAGCCACTCGTCCCCTAGAACCTGGAGCGCTGCCGGCAGGCCCAGCCATTGCGGGGGCCCCAGCGTCCAGCCCAGAGGGCGGCAGGGAGAGGGGCCCCTTGTGCCTGACCAGGGTCTTGACTGTGCCCCTAGGGAGGGTGCGGGCAGGGGCAGGGGCAGGGCCGGCTTTCCCCGGGGAGTGCAGAGGGGCCGCCCCTGGAAGGCGGGGGACAGGGACCGGCCCCGATCCCCGCAGCGCCCGGGCGCGGAGCCGAGCCGGGGCGGGCCAGGGAGCCAGGCGGCGGCAGGGGGCGCTGGGCCGGCTCCCGAGGGCGGCGCGGCGCGGTCACGCCCGGGGGGAGGCGCAGGGCGGCCGGGCCGGGCCGGACTCGGAGGCGCCTCGCCCGGGAGCCGCAGTCGCCGCGAGCCGGAGCCGGAGCCCCATGGCCGCCCCGCGCCCGCTGCTCCTCCTGGCCGCGCTCTGCGCCGCCGGCCGCGGGCAGCCCGAGGGCGCGAACGGGACCCGGAGCCGGAGCCTGAGCCTGGCCGTGGTGCTGCCCGAGCGCAACCTGAGCTACGCCTGGGCCTGGCCCCGCGTCGGCCCCGCCATCTACCTGGCCCTCGAGGCGCTGGAGCGCGGCCGCCCCCCGCTGCTGCCGCGCCCGCTGCGCCCCCGCGTCCACTTCGTCTCCTCCGAGCTGGACGGCGCCTGCTCCGAGTACCTGGCGCCGCTGCAGGCCGTCGACCTGCGCCTCTACAGCGACCCCGACGTGCTCTTCGGGCCGGGCTGCGTCTACCCCGCCGCCGCCGTGGGCCGCTTCGCCTCGCACTGGGGGCTGCCGCTCATCACGGCCGGCGCGGCGGCCGCCGGCTTCACCCGCAAGGAGGAGCACTACGCCACGACGGTGCGCACCGGGCCGTCCGCGCCCAAGCTGGGCGCCTTCGCCTCGCAGCTGCACGCCCACTTCAACTGGAGCGGCCGCGCCGCGCTGCTCTACGAGGACCGCAAGACGGACGACCGGCCCTGCTACTTCACCATCGAGGGCGTCTTCCAGCAGCTGGGCGAGGCCGACAACCTCACCGTGCGCTACCACGTCTACGCGCCCGAGCCGGGCGGCGCCGAGGCCGCCGTGCACTTCATCAAGGGCAGCGGGCGCGGTGAGCGGGGCGAGCTCCGGGACCCCGGCGGCCCCGGGGAGGTCCGGGCGGGGGGAGACGTCCCGGCTCGCGGGGGGCGCAGACCGGGCAGCGGGCAGGAGAAGCGCTCGGCGGAGCCCCGCGCCCCCGGCACCCCTCGCGGGCCTGCCCGGGGCGCCGAGGGCTCCACCCCCGGTGCTGCCGGCTCCGCTCCCCGGCTGCCGAGAGCCGCCTGGCTGGGGGCTGAGGCGTTGTGTGCCGAGGGCAGCCCTGGGCAACCGAGATCAGCCCCCCTGGCCGGCCGGCACAGGCCCCCGGGGAGACCAGGACCCTTCTCAGCCAGGCCCAGTGCAGACCCACAGCGAGATCAGGGCCCCCCAGGGCTGGGCCCAGTACAGACCCCCAGGGAGACCAGGCCCCCCTCCCTTCAACCAGGTCCAGCACAGACCCCCCACGAGATCAGAGCCCCCCTCAGCTGGGCCTGGCACACACCCCTAGGGAGATCAGGCCCCCACCCTGGCACAGCGCCCCAGCGAGATCAGCTCCCTCCCCCCCACAGCCAGCCCAGCACGGACCCCCTGACCAGATCAGGGCCCCCCTTGCCCAGGCCCAGTATAGACCCCCAGAGAGATGAGGCCCCCCTCCCTTCAGCCAGGCCTAGCACAGACCCCCCACAAGATCTGGGGCACCCCTTAGCCAGCCTGGCACAGAGCCCCGGCGCGATCAGAGCACCCCTTCTCCAGGCATGGCAGAGACCCTGAACGGGGACAAGACAGAGTGAGGGCAAGGAGCCGGGTGCTGGTGGCTGAGGAGATGCTGGAGTTGCAGCGGAGTTGTTTTGGGCTGGGCAGAGCCCTGGAGAAGAGGACGTGGGTCAAAGGCCCTAGCAGGGAGTGGCGGGGCAGTGCCCATCTCTGAGCTGGCACACCGTGCCTAGGCCAGGCTGGGCACAGTCGTGGTCTCTGGCCCCAGCAGGGTCCCAAAGGGGGGCAGCTGCACGGAGCCAAGTGCAAGGCCGGAAACAAGTGCGTGACTTTTGCAGGCAGATGGACAGAGATGGGATTCCAGGCGAGGGGGCTGGGAGGAGGGTCTGCGGGCTATGCAGCCTGCTGATGGCTTGATAAAGCTGCCAACCCGCCTGGGGAGGTGGCCCAGGGAGAGTGGCTACATGGGGAGGGAGCAGGAGGAAATGGAGTGGATTACGGAGCCAGCTGGAGCCCCCGGGCCGCCTGCTACTGGTTCATTATTGATGAGAAGGGGTTATTGATTCCGGAGGCAGCTGCTTGACTGTTGGCTAATGGATCTTAAAATGCTGTGTCATTAAGAAGGGCAGGGAGTCTGGGACACTGGAGCCAGCGTGGCTGGTGGGCCTCACCAGGACTGGTGCCTGGGGCAGGCGCGATTGGTGCTGGAGCCAGCTGAGCCCCCGAGGGTGCCCCACTCTCTCACTTGGAGAAGCAGAGGCAGGGGGTGCAGATCCAGTCTCGGTTATTGTTGCTGAGGTACGAGGTGGGGTGTGCTGTGCCCTGACCCAGGGCAATGGGGGTCTCTCCTATCCCACAGTGCATGAGGGGACCCGCCGTCTGAACCCAGCCACGAAACAGCGCTGGGTCTAACGGCTGGGTTCCAAGAGCCTGATGTCCAGGCCCCGGAGGGCTCAGGACCCAGTCCCACCCTGCTGGATACTGCCAGCAGGCGTCTGTGCGGCCAATGTCCCATCAGCTGGGCACCAGCAGGCGCTGGGCCAGGCTGGCAGAATGGACCTGGGGATAGTCCGGTGTCCGTGGCACTGGGCTGTGAGGAGGAGACCCGAGTTCTAGTTCTGCCTCCAGGAATGGGTTATGCAGGTGACGGTGATCTGGCCCCAGACGCTCCATTGCCTAGCGTGTATGGGGAGATCCACAGCCTGTTCATCGTGCAGCCTCCTCACAGCCCAACTGAATAACCCCAGCACTGGTTGGGGCAAAAAGGACCCACTCACTGGGGGTCCAGCCAGGCTTGGGCTAAAGGGCCTGAGAAGTGTTGGGCTGAGATGGAAAATTGGTGTTTGGCTGGACCCAGAAGGCTCTGGCACTGCCTCTGCCTGGTGAGTGCCTCCCGCTGTGTGGTCTCAATGCCCACGTTCCCCTCTGCCTGGTGACTGCCTCCCAATTGTGTCCCCTGTGCCCACATTCCCTTCTCCCCAGCGGGTGCCTCCCACTGTGTCTCGCCCTTGCCCATGTTCCCCTCTGCCCTGTGAGTAGCTTTGGCCATGTTTCCTCAGTTCAGTCCAGGTCAACCAAAATGCATTTTTTGTCAAATAAACTATTAACCCAAAATTTTTTGCCCAGCCATATGGCATGGTTGAGCATAGGGAACAGATGACTTAGAGTCACAGAAGACGAGGGATGAAAGGACCTCGAGATCAACCCCCTGCTCAAAGCAGGACCAAACTCAGCTAAAGCAATCCAGCCAGGGCTGTTTCAAGCCAAGCCTTAGAAATCGGTAAGGATGGAGATTCTACTCCTTCCCTAGCTGACCCATCCCAGTACTTCACCACCCTCCTAGGGAAAAACATTTTCCTAATATCCAGCCTGGACCTGCCCAACTGCATCTTGGAACCATTGCTCCTCGTTCTGTCACCTGCCATCACTGAGAACAGCTCCCTCCTGCCTGGTGCCCCCTTCAGGAAGTTGACCGCTGCTATCTAATCCCCTGTCATTCTTCTCTTCTGCAGACTAAACAAGCCTGGTTCCTTCAGCCTCTGCTCATAAGTCATGTGCTCCAGCCCCCTAATCATTTTGTTGCTCTTTGCTAGACTCTCTCCAGTTCGTCCACATCCTTCCTTTAGTGGAGGTCCAAAACTAGTCACAGTATTCCAGATTTGACCTTGCCAGTGCCAATTACAGGGGAAAAATCACGTTCCTCCATCTGCTGGCGACACTCCTACTGACGCAGCCCAAGATGCCATTAGCCTTCTTGGCAATAAGGCCACAATATTGACTCAGATCCAGCTTCTTGTCCACTTTAATGCCCAGGTCCTTTTCTGCAGAACTGCTGCCCAGCCAGTCACTCCCCTTCCCCTAGTAGCATGTAGGATTCTTGTGTCCTAAGCAGAGGACTCTGCAATTGTCCTTGCTGACCCTCATCAGATTTCTTTTGGCCCAGTTTTCCAATTTGTTGAGGTCACATTGTATCCTATCTCTGCCCTCCAGTTTAGCATTATCTGCAGATTTGCTGAGTATGCCTCCCCGCAACCCCACAGATTGTTAATGAAGATGCGACTGAAACCAGCCCCAAGACCAACCTCTGGGGTGCTTGGCTTGTTAGTGGCTGCCAGTTAGTCACCGACCCCTTAATTGCTACCCTTTGAGCCTAATGTTCTAGCCAGGTTTTTATCCACCTTACAGTCCGTGCAACTCACGCTTCTGTATCTTGCTGACAAGAATACTGTGGGCGACGTATTAAAAGCTTAGCTTGAATCATGGTTCTACAGGGTCCTGGCCGTGCGTCTCCGGTGCCTGCTCTCCCCTTTGCCTAGTGACCAGCTTCGAATGTGTGCCCCCGAGTCACACATCCCTCCGTGTGGAGAGTGGCTCCAGCCATGGCTCCTTAGTGTTCCTGTTCTCCTCTGCCTGCCGAGCAATTCTCACCACCTGTCCTTGGTGCCCCTCCTGCCCTCTGTGTGAGTGTCCCCATTCCTGTGTTCCCCTGAGCCCTGCGACCAGCTCTGGGTATGTGTCCCTGTCACAGTGCTCCCTTTGGCCCTGTGACCAGCTCTGGTTATCCCTCTGACCCTGCACCCCCTCGGCCCTGTGACCAGCTCTGGGTATGTGTCCCTGTCACGGTGCTCCCCTCAGCCCTGCGACCAGCTCTGGGTGTGTGATCCCATTTCTGCATTCCCCTCAGCCCTGCGACCAGCTCTGGGTGTGTGATCCCGTTCCTGCATTCCCCTCAGTCCTGTGACCAGCTCTGGCAGTTGGTTTCGTGGAAGGCACCTGTGATGGAGTTAGATGCTGGGCTGTGGGATTTCTTGCTCCACCTCTGAAGCGTGTAACAGCCAGGGATTTCCCTAACACCCCCTCACCTTCCCAATTTCAAGTCCCGGGGAAGCTGCTGGTAACAGCCTGTGCTGGGAATCACTCGGCAAGGCCAGGAGTAGCCGAGAGTAGGTGGCCTTGTGCAGTTCCTCCTTCTCTCTGTCAGGTGAGGACGTGTCCTGTCCCTGCCATTGCAGCAGTGAGCGCCAGCCCGTCTAGCCCCATGGTTGCCTCCTGCCTTCTCCCTCTGCACTTGGCCAGCAGGCCAGGTCTGTTTCTTCTGCTTGTGGGGCCTGAGCCTAGGTCCTGCCCTCCGCTCACCCTGCATCCAGCATTTCCCCAGGCCACCCCGCCCCGCGGGACTCTCCCAGGTGTTGCCCTGGCTCCTGCCCCATGCCATTTGAGGCCTGTGGTGGCCGGCCGGTGATTGTGTGTGGCTGGTTGGGGTCCCCAATGGGGGTGGTCCGTGCATGGCCCTTGTGTCAACCTGCAGCCCCGTGTCTGCAGGGGGAGGGCACTGCAGCGTGACCCCTAGCTCTGGGGCCTGCCTGGCCTTGGTGGGGCTGGTGGGTTTGGTATGAAGCTTTTGGGGAAAGTGCATTCGTTCCCAATCCTGCCGGCTCTGTTTTCCAGCCTGGGAGCCCTGCGGCACCTGGAGCCTGTGCACTCTTTGATTCCTCCCAGCGCCTAGGCCCAGCCAGAGCCGCAGCGCCTCCATTGCCCCCTGCAGCCTGGCCAGGCTCCGGTGTCCCATCCCCCAGCGCGGGGCGTGGGCGCGCCTGTGTGCAGGGGTTTGGCCCACGCCAGCCTGTGACATTCCTGCTGCCGCCTCCTCCCCGTCTTGCTCAATCGTTTGTCCTGCTAGCGGTGCTGTGAGGGGAGGCCTTGCGGCTCCCTGGACTCCGGCCGTCCTGTTGGGAAATGGAGGCCCCTTTGGGGAGGGAATCTCAGCTGGCCTCCCTCCAGCCCCGAGCAGCCGGCATTGGCACCTGGGCCGGAGGTGACCTAGGCTCGGCCCTGGGCAGTGCTGGCGATGGGGCGCTGGCTCCGGCCTCCCCTTTGCTGCGAGCAGAGACGCAGGCAGGACAGCTGCTCTGTTTCCAATTAGCACCGGGCGGCGCACGGGGCAGGGATCCAGGGCCCTGCACATTCCTGCCGCAGCACTGCAAACCCAAATGTGTTTTCATCCTGTTTGGAGTCTAGTAGCCATGGTCAGGGATTTCCCAGCTGTGACAAGCTCTGTCCCATGTGGTTGTTGGGGGTCCTGGCCCCAGGGCTGGGCCTGAGCCAAGATGGACAAATCACTGTGGCTCTGCCCCACACAGAGGGGTCTGTGGAGCAGCCAGGGCCCGTTTCCACCTCTCCCCCATCCAGGGCAGGTGCTGGGCCGTGTGAGGCAAGATTCAGCGCAGAGCAGGGATCTCGGCACCATCTGGGGCGGGGGGCTGGACTGTGGGACAGTGAGGAGGAGGAGGAAGAAGGCTCCCAGGTGTGTGGGGGGGGGCTGAGTTTTGGAGACTCTGAGGCAGGAGGGGCAGGCGCGAGGCAGGAGCCGCGAGAGAGGGCACATTCCCACTCTGCTATGGGAGCCCTTACTGGGCTCTGCCTGGCCCATGGGGCTGACTGGAGGCCTGTGGAGCTAGGAAAGGGGGTTGGCTGAGGTCTGTGGTGTGCATGTTCTGCTTGAAGGACAGGGACAGTGCCTGGGAGGGTGCCCAGGCAGGTGCCCGACTGTGCATGGGAAGGGGGGAGACGTGAGTTTCCTCGCTGCAGAAAAGGTGCATTTCCAACCGGAGTTCCAGCAGCAGCATCGACCCAGCCCATGGCACTGAACGGGGCCTGCTGCTGAAGTCCAACCTTGCTGGCCACCTGGGCTCGAAGTCCCTTGGCTGCGGGGCTGTGTCTGCACCGAGGAGCATGCCTGGTTTGCAGGGAAGACGGGTCACACGTTGAGTGACAGCAGGGTGGGGAAGTGGGGTGGTGACAGCAGGGCATGGGGTGGACAGTGGTGAGGGGACGGGGGCCTTGGGTGAGAGCTTTTCTTGGAGAAGGTGCCCAAGTGAACTTTCTGTTCTTCCCTGGTGAGCTGCCTCCTCCCTCCCCCAGGTCCCTCCCCTTCACTCTCTCCACGGCCCCTGGCTCACACGTGGATGGGGGTTGGCCCCGTGTCCTTGGTGCCATGGGGACAGCGCATGGAGGAGCAGCAGCTGCCAGGACAGCGTGGGCGGGTTTAGGTCATTGGACTCTGGCTGGGACAGCCTGGGCTGTAGTTCGGGAAGGGGGTGGTGTAGCCAGCATCCTAGGATCTGTCTAACATTCTGGACCTTCCCAAATGCCAGCATTGCCTGGCCAGACACCCTCCCCATCACCCCTGCTTTCCACCCCCCAGCCGTGGAGCACCCCAACCCAGCTGCAGGAGGAGATGCCCCATGCGGGTGTATGGCCTGTCTCCACTGGCTTCGTGCCTCTTGCTGGTGCCTGTCTGGCTGGGTGCGTGTGATGCCAGCTCCCAGCTTGCCTGCCTCACCAGCCAGGCCAAGAAACCCTCTGCTCTCGATATTGTCCCACTGTCCTGGGCGGACAGGTTGGGGGATACACGTGGCAGTGGAACTATCTCTTCAGCATGCTCCCGCGACCAGCTGTCCCGGGCTCTCGCAGCCAGGCTGGGTTCATTTTCATGGCCTTCTCCACTGGGGAGCGGAGCCTTGAGCCAGGCTTGTCCCAGGATGGGCTTTTTGGCACCAAGGGACCATGCTGGCAGCATGCCACCTCAGCCTAGCTGAGATGCCAGTTGTCTGTCTCTTGCTCCCAGCAATCAATCTGTGTCTTTGCTTGGAGCTCCCTAGCAGGCAATGGGGTCTGCTGAGCACAGCAGGGCATGGGTAGCGGGTGTCAAATACAGTGACACTGTGCTGGGAGCACCAGGGGCAGAGTGGCAGGCGGACCTGCAGAGATGGGCAGATCTGGCCGTGGGGCACCAGCTCCCTGCATCCAGGCTGGGCTCCCCACAGTGTCTCCATCTGTGTGCCCAGTACAGGCAGCTGCCGAGCAGGCCTCTGAGCCGTGGCTCTCTGGGGATCCAGCTAATGGGGCTGGGGCTGGCCTGTCCCTGCATGGGGAAAGGATTAGCTGGGGGAGGCCTGGCTCTGGCAGCCGGGGACTGCTGGAAGGCAGAGTAATGACCCCTGGTTGGAGGGGAGGAGCCTTATTACTGGGGGCCTGCGTGAGGAGAAGCCAACTGGGGGGGCAGATTGACAAGGGGGTGGGATGCAGAGGGGCCATCCTGTGGGGTGACTCACTGGGGGGCTTGGGGCCTTTTGGGGCTGGAGCCATCCCAGTTCAGGGGGGTGACTTGTTGGGAGGGTTGGAGTGTGGCGGGACCATCTGGGTGTGTGCAACTCTTGTTGGGGGGAATGGGATGCAGAAAGGCTGTCCCAGGAACGGGTGATTGTTGGTACGGTAGAGTTGGGGTGCAGAGGGTCCATCCGGGCTAAGGCATGACTCTCATTGGGGGGTGGGGTTAGAGTGAAGAGGTGGTTCTGGGGACAATGATGGGGCATTCTGGTTTTGTGCAGATGTATTCGCCTTAAATAGAAAGGTTGATTGACATTTGCTTTCACTCTGGTTCCCACCATAAGGTGAAAGTCAAAACAGCTGAGGAGACTGAAAACAAATCAAAGAAAGCTCCTTTTTATAATTAGCCTGTGGAACTCACAGCCGCAGGATGTCCTTGTGGTCAGACTTTTAAGAAGCTTCAAAAGGGATTGGCTGTTCCTGAGCTTTACAGGAATATCCAGGCTGTCATCGTTCATAACAGGTCAAGCAAGAAGATGATCCTTTGTATGCTGAGCTTGAACCAACCTCTGTGTTAGAGACCAGGCTGAGACCTGATGCAGGCACTTAGTCCCCACCTGCTGCTGCAGAGCTGTTGCACCTTCCTCTGGAGCGTCTGAAGCTAAAAATCACTTAGGCTTTGTCTCCACTACAGGGCTATGTCATCTGCAGTTATGTTGATGATCATAAACCACTTTAATTATCTGGGTTGTGCATATGATCCACACAACGCTCCTTGGGTCAGCAGAGCGTGTCCACTTATTGCTCTCGCAGCAAGCGAGAGAGCAGTGCATTGTGGATAGCTATCCCCCACTGTACCAGTTGCCACCTTCTGCCACTGGGAGCTGTGGGAAGGGATTGCGATGCATCCTGGGGGTACTTGCTGCAGCAACTCCAGACTCCTGCCGGGCAGCTGTGAACCAGCTTGGAGTTGGAAATCTGCTGTGGGGCTGCAGTGATGCAGGTGTGCAGGGCCATAAATTGTCTGCTGCAAAGGACTGTGACTCCTGCTAACAGGCAGGCCGTAACTGATGGGTGTGAGGCCATGGGGCTGTCCAGCTGCAGGAGGTGGTAGATGGCAGACACAGCAATTTTGTCCCTCTACCATCTTATGGCGGAATATAGCCGGATTGTCCAACGTACGGCCCTCAGGCCAGACTCCAGCCCACCCGGGGCTGTTATCCAGCCCGCAGGGCAGCTGGGAGCTGGGGCTCAGCCGGCGCCTTTTTTAATCTCCCACCCTCCGCATGCTGAGATGCGTGCACAGTCCCTTTTAAGCTCCAACCAGGTGAGGTACAGACCAGGATGGGGTTTGGGGAGTTGTTGAGCTGGTGGGGCTGGGCTGGGAAAAGGGGTCAGGGAGCCAGTGAGGCATGGTGCTGGTGCTGGGGATCAGGGAAGCACCAGGGAAAGGGAAGGGAGGTGCAGGGAGGGGATTGAGGGTCATCGAGGCACAGGGAAGGAAAGTAGCAGGGTGTGATGAAGTAAGAAAACCTCTTGGGCTCCTGTGGTTCTTCTTTTCTGTTCCTGTTCTTTGGTGATGGTATTCTGGTGATGGGACACAGGGGTGTGATAACTATAGGTACCACTGGGGGGAAAGAGGCTTTAGTGCGACCTTACCTGGACCCCCTGGGGGTGACAGGTTGTGGCCGGTTTAGACCAGGGGCAGGGCAGCTGGATAGAGAGGAGAACAAAGGGGGAAGGGGAGGAAGGAAGACGGAGGTTGGAGGGGCAGGACCTCTGGGGCTCGTCCTGGGGGTTTACTGTCTGCCCTCCTGGTTGATCTGAGAGCCAACTGTCCTAGCTGCTGTGCAAAGTGGATTGCTAATAAACCCTCTGACTGCTACACTGGCTGAGTGTCACTGCTGATTGGGACGGCTGGGACCCTCGAGGAGGGAGGAACCCCCCCCCCCCCAAGGGAGACCAGACAGAGCAAGGATCGGGCTCTCTGGGCCTGGATTTGGGAAGCTGGCTACAGGTAGCGTGGAGACCCTGATGAATGGGAGAAAGCTCCACCGTAGCAGAGTCCTGGTGGGCTGTGAACAGAGGGGATCCAAGAGGCTTTTCTGGGTTCTCCGTGACACAGGGATCCCCATGCTCCCTTGTCACCCCACCCCTGCCCTGCCTTGCCCTCTCCTGCCACGTTCCCCCACCCTGCCTACTATCCCATCCCTCCCCTGTTACATTCTCCCTTGCCATCCCTGCCCTCCGTTGCCTCCCCTGCCCTCCTATGCCCCAACGCTTTTCCTTGCTGCCTGACATGGCCACTGCTGCCTTCCCGTGCCCTGCCGTGCCTCCCTGCCACCTGTACACATGGCACTTTCTGAAAAAAAAATAAAAGTAAGCTGTTTTCACAAAACATGGCTTAATGAACAAGTGAAAGTTTGTTGTGTACAGTTGTGAAAGTGACTTTTACCTAAAGGTTGCTGTAGGGAGGATGGTTATGATTTGGGAATAGTGTTCAGGTATGAAATGTAAGTTTCTGCTTTTACAGAATCAAATTGTTTGTATACTGGTGTTTATTTTTTGATTTTTTTAAATGTTGTTAATAGATCAATTTCTATGTCCTATCTATCTAAAACTGACTCACTGTCCTCCCCACCCCAAATGATATAAGAATTGTAATGTGGTCTCTCACCCAAAAAAGTTGGACCCCCCTGAAATACATCAACTGAAAGGGTAACTTCTCCATGTTCTTGTAGGCATGGTGGGTTGCTGGGGCCGTTTCACTGGCGTAAGTGTGGGGTGGTCAGGGAAGGCACATGGCGCGTGCATCTTTGGGAACACTGGACGGTATAGAAAGCTGCGTGTCGACACTTTCTTTCCGGACCAGAAGGTCCAACAGGGATCCCATGCTGGTCCCTGTAGAAATCACTGCCAGGTGGTGCGGCAAAGTTTCCCACAGCTGGGGGAGAAACAAGGTGGTTGCTCTGCCAAGGAATCTTGGGCAAAGCATTGCAGGATACCACAGGAAAGTTTCCTAGAGATCCCTGTGGAGGATTCCTGGGACGTCCCCATGTACATTAACAAATTTTTCCCACCAGACCCCCCACTGCGTAGACAGACAGGGCTGTTGTTAATGTTTGTTCCTTATCCCTCCTCTACCATATAAAAAGTACATGAGAGCTCAGTCTCTTTTCACTGTGCTGTTTCAAAGCAAAACAAACACCAGCTCTCCCCTCTCCTGCATCCTGCATGCCAGAGCTGGAGTGCCGGGACTTGCTAGAGCTCTCCAGAGTCAAAAAGAGTGCCTGGGACCATGGGATGACCCTGCCGTGAGCTCCACATCATCCTCCCCCTCCATTTTCTCTTCCACCACTTTGTCGTCAGGGTGGAGTCTGCTGGCTCCTACCTCCTGTCCTCCAACAGTGTCCACAGGGCTCTGGGTGATAGCAGAGGGGTTGCCATCAAGATGGTGTGGAGCTTCTTGTAGAAAGACCATGTCTTCAGTATCACTCCAGAGCAACCATTGGCCTCCCTTGCCTTCTTGTACCTCTCCCTCACCTCCTTGATCTTCATATGGCACAGCTGCATGTCCCTGTAGTATCATAGTATCCACAGCTGGAGCAGGCTGTGACTGCACACCCTCCTGTCCCCACAGACCTGGCAGATCCATGTGCTCCATGTGGGAGTACATCTGCTGTGGAAAGTCAGCAGGGAAGATGCCGTGAGAACTGTGCACACCAAACAAACAGGAACTGAAATTTCAAAAATCCCTGAGACTTTAAACAGGAGAGGGGTGCAAGGCTGTGTGCTTCCGGGCAATGGAGTTCAAATGGCTGAGCAGAACGGTCAGGATGGGTGTCATGGGACACCTCCTGGAGGCCAATTAGAGTGGCATGACCAAGCATGGTGTCTACACCAGGCATCTGCAACTCCCAGCACACGTATCAGCAGTGACACGTGAGCCCATTGGAGAGGCACATGGTGCCCTCTGCTATGTCGCAAAAATTGCTGCTCCTGCTGCTGAAAATGTCAGCTTGTCTTGTGATGGAGGGCACTGCACTGAGAGCAGCATTGCTCTTGGGAATGCCTCCGCTTATCACCCCCTGCTTAGAGCAGCACTTTTCTCCACGGTGGGGGGACGTGCACCAAGGGAGCTCAGAGAGCAGCATCGCTATCGAGGGGGAGAGCGGTAAGTGGTGGAGGCGCCACTAAGAACAGCGCTGCTGTTGGTGGTGGTGGGGGGGGGATGCACTGAAGCACTGCTGAATTTCCTGGCAGTGCCAGGTTTTCTTGTTGGAGGTGCTTCTGGTAGTGGAGGAGGAGAGGTTGGCATGGCGGTTGGCAAAGTCTGCTGACCCCAGGTCCATACTCACACATCATACCTTTAGCTGTGTTGCAGAAAGCACCATGCTTCTCGTCAGGGAGTTACATTTGCAGGAGGAGCATTTTCAGTGTGTCCATCTTCACTTGTTCATCAAAGAAAGCTGACTTGTTGCCTAGACAAGACCTTAGGCAAGTTAGATTGCTTCAAGTCACCAACACCTGATGAAATACATCCTCGGGCACTCAAGGAGCAAACCGAGGAGATACCTAAGCCATTGGCGATTATCTTCAAAAAGTTGTGGAAGATGGGGGAGATTCAGAGAACTGGAAGATGGCAAATGTGGTACCTATCTATGAAAAGGGAAATAAAGTCAACCCAGGGAATTATGGACCAGTCAGCTTAACTTCAGTATCTGGAAAGATAATGGAGCAAATAATTAAGGAAGGCTTTTAATACTGCCTCATGTGACCTTCCCATAAATAAATTAGAGAAATATAACTCATATTAAGCTACTCTAAGGTGGGTGCGTAACTATTCCCAGAGCAGTTACTGGTGGTTCACAGTCACGGATGGAGGGACATGTCAAGTGGAGTCCTGCAGGGACAAGTTCTGGATCCGGCTCTGTTCAGTATCTTCATCAGTGATTTAGATGATGACACAGAGAGTCCACTGATAAAGGTTGTGGATGATACCAAGCTGGGAGGGGTTGTGGGACAAAGGCACAATTGGTGGTACACACACAAAATGGGCAATGACTGCCTAGGAAGGGGTACTGCAGAAAGGGATCTGGTGTCAGAGTGGATCACAAGCTAAAGATGAGCCAACAGTGTAATGTTGTTAGGGGCAAAAAAGCAAACACCTTTCTGAGATGTATTACCAGGAGTGTTGTAATTAAGACACATAATGTAATTTTTTCACTCTACGCTGTGCTGGAAGGTCCTCAGGTGGAGTATTGTGTCCAGTTCTGGGTGCCCCATTTCAGGAAATCTGGGGACAGATTGGAGAAAGTCCACAGAAGAGCAACAAACAGGCTGAAAGGTCTGGGACACTTGACTTATGAGGGAAGATTGAAAGAGCTGGGTTTGTTTAATCTGGAAAAGAGAAGTCTCAGTGACCATGATAAGAGTTTTCAAGTATATAAAAGATTGTTCCAAGGGTGTGGGGGAATGGTCTCTTTAATCTCTGATGTACAACAAGAGGCAGTGGACGTAAATTGCAGCAAGTTTGGAGCCTCTGGGCTGTGAGGCTAGTTAAGCACTGGAATAAGTTGCCTGGGAGGTGATGGAGTTTCTGTCATGGGAGGTTTCTGAGAGAAAGCTGGACAGACACATGCCAGGGATGGTCTAGTTCTAATGTGGTCCTGCCGTGAGTACAGGGAGTGGACTAGGTGACCTCACAGGTTCTCAGCCAGTCCTACGATTCCCTGACTATGTGATATAGCACAGTACATGGTCAGGAACAGGATCCTGAGCTGACGGATGCCGGTTTTGATCCTCTCTGGTAGTGCTTGTGTGCCTGTGTTCCCAGCCCTAAGCTCTGAGTTCATTCATTTCTTTGGTACTTCTCTCATGTGAGACCAGCTGTGACCCAGACCAGCTGTGACCCAGGCCTCCTGGGATAACCCCCCATGTTCAACAACCAGGGCAAGCTGCAAAACCAGCAGCTAAACCCCCAAAGTACTGGTGGATGGTACTTAAACCAGTCTCCCAGTCAGCAACAAAACATGCTTCTGATTCCCCACTCTGGTGATCACCAAGCAAAACAAAATAGAAACAGCCCCCGTACTGCACATCAGCTCCTGTGGTCTCCCCTAGCCACTGGGTCTCTTTATGAAATAGGTTCTCCTGACCCCAAAGGGCCAGCCACATCACCCAGAACAATAGAGGCTTGGATCTTACCCAAAGTGTCACACTGCTAGCCAATCCTTTAGTAACTACAACTAAAGGTTTAATATAGAAAGAAGAGAAACAAAATATGAGAGATGTGAAAGGGTCAGAGTGAATCACATACATACCAATGATTTGCAGCCCTTAGAAAGCAAGTCCTCAAAGAATCTGTAGTTTGCAGGTTAGTCCAATTCCTCTGGTCGACACTGTCACGGAGAACCCAGAAAAGCCTCTTGGATCCCCTCTGTTCACAGCCCACCAGGACTCTGCTACGGTGGAGCCTTCTCCCGTCCAGCACCTGGGTCTCCACGCTACCTGTAGCCAGCTTCCCAAATCCAGGCCCAGGGAGTCTGATCCTTGCTCTGTCTGTTCTCCCTTGGGGGGGGGGGTTTCTCCCTCCATGGGGGTCCTAGCCATCCCAATCAGCAGTGACACTCAGCCAGTGTAGCAGTCAGAGGGTTTATTGGCAATCCACTTTGCACAGCAGCTAGGACAGTTGGCTCTCAGATCAACCAGGAGGTCTGACAGTAAACCCCCAGGACGAGCCCCAGAGGTCCTGCCCCTCCGACCTCCATCTTCCTTCCTCCCCTCTCCTCCCTTTGTTCTCCTCTCTATCCAGCTGCCCTGCCCCTGGTCTAAACCGGCCACAACCTGTCACCCCCAGGGGGTCCAGGTAAGGTCGCACTAAAGCCTCTTCCCCCCTAGTGGTACCTATAGTTATCACACCCCTGTGTCCCATCACCAGAATACCATCACCAAAGAACAGGAACAGAAAAGAAAAAACACAGGAGCCCAAGAGGTTTTCTTACTTCATCACAGACACCCACCACCTGGGTGGGTCTCAGTCCTTTGTCCAGTCACAGAGGAATAGTTCCAGCGGTAGGTGTTGTTTGCAGACTGAAGGCAAAATGGAGTTGGGGGAGCTGCCTTTTATCATCTTTGGGCTCCCTGTGCTGTGTGGAGTTTTTTGCAGTTCAAAATGGGGTTGAGTCACATGGGCAAGTGCTAGTGGCTCAACAGGTTTCTCCCTGGGACCACTATGCCTGAGAGCTTCTTTAATGGGCCATTAAAGAACACTGGTTTGTAGCCGTCCAGTCTGGGCATGTCCCAGAATCCAATAACTTGAAACATAAATAGAATAAACTTATTCCTAACTTCTAATACAGATATGACACCTACATATAAACCACAGAATCATTCCTAGCAGATTACCAATGGAAAGGTTGTACCAAACATGTCATATCATGTATGGATTATTGCAAATATGGACTATTATTAATATGAAGAATAAGAATAAATGATTCTCTGAAGCCAGACAGCATCACACCAGCAGTGTCCCCAAGCCTCACATGGTGCCCCTTCCATCGGTGGGGACATGTCACTCACCACTGGATCCTTTCCAGGATCTCTACATCCCCTCTAGGCAGGTGTGACTGCAGATGGACACAGTGCCAACCAGAGTGGCACCATCACCTCTTATGACTTGCGTGCAACATCTCTGTTAATGCAACTGAAAATTCCATTTTCTTTCTTTGCAACAGCATTGTGTTGGTTGCTCGTGGTGAGGCTGTGATCCACCACAACTACCAGAGCCACTGCCAAGCCAGTTTCCCCCACTCTGAATTAATGCACTAGGTTTTCTTCTGCCACCACCACCCCTGGGGACCCACACCACCCTATCCCCATCAACTCTCTGCCTGTCTCTGCCCCCTGTGTGTGACACTGCCCCTGTGTTTCCCCCGCAGTCATCTACATCTGTGGTCCCCTGGAAATGCTGCACCAGATCATGAGGCTGGCCCAGCAGGAGAATCTGACCAACGGGGACTATGTCTTCTTCTATGTGGATGTGTTTGGGGAGAGCCTGCGAGCCGGCTCCACCCGTGATGCCTTGAAACCCTGGCAGAACAAACAGAGTCAGGACCCAGGCCTGCAGCAGGCCTTCCAGGTACCCTCTGGGAATGGGGGTCAGGGAGGGGCCTGGCCCAGCCTTGCAGACATTGCCCTGGGGCTGATGACCAGGGTGGAGCGCACACAAGGGTGGGGTGCTAGACTCCAGGCAGGAGTCTGTTAAAGGGTGAGCCGCCAGCACAGCTCCCTGCAGAAAATCCTGTGGAGAAGCTGGTGGTATGGGGCTGCTCATGGCCCAGTGTATTCAGTGACGCCAGGCAGCCTTTTCAGAACGAGGCAGCGGTTCTTACTCAGCTGGCAAAGGGTGCGAGGGTCCCACATCAGCAGAGGCTTCTGTAGAGTCCAGTTGGGCCCTGGCTCTGGCTCTGCCTTTGACTCTTGTGCGAGGTGTGCACTCGGTATCTCTGCATGCTTTGCTGGCAAGCACCTCTCCCCTTTTCTCTCCACAGCAGACAGGTGGGGAGAAATCTCCTTCCATATGACTGTGCTGGTACTGGGGTCCCTTAGCTCACCGCATCCTCCATCACCTAATACTCTCCCCCAGGAGCAGGACACAGGGCCATGGGACCCCACCTCTGGGGGGCAGAGAGGGATTCTGGGAGACCCCACTTCTCACCCGGTGGGATATGTGGTGTCACCAGCCCTGGTATGGTCTCTGGGAGGAAGCAGCCAGTGGACCAGACCCCTGGGGGTCACAGTCTCCCCCCCGGGAGAGCCATGCAGCTTCAGCGCCACCTTAGACTGGGCATCTGGGCCCACAGCCCCCCCTTCCCACTGAGTGTGCTGATCAGCGCATCTCACTGAGCCAGACCCAGAGGGAGACTTGCACGACCTTCGGAAGCGGCACATCTCTGGCAGTGTCTGTGGGGCCATGCAGTCAGCGCCGGTGCCATCCAGTGATTAGTCACCTGCCCACAGCACAGGAAGAACGGCTTGATTAGCCCAGGGAACAGAAAGTGACAGCTTGGTCCAATCCAGTCAGCCCAGGCCCTGTCCTCTGAGTGCTCTGCGTCCTCTTCTGGTGTGTGTTCAAACCCCATGGCAGCCAGTTTGTATCCCCTCTGCCCCTGAACCTCCCCATCCTGTCTTTTTTGACTGGCCAGATGCCACTTGGCTTCCTGCTGGAAGTTGGGTCATCCATGGACGCTAGCTACTGAAGTCTAGAAACTGGGGTTGCCATTCTCTTCTCCGGATATGGGGCCTCACTCCCAAAAATCTGGGAGCCCTTCACACATGAATCTTTGAGCCTCTGCAGAGAGTGAACAGCCCTTTCTATCCCTCGGTAACACTGCAAGACACGGGGGAAACTGAGGCACAGATAGGCTTCATAAAAATATTCCTGAAAATTCCCACGTAGTCACCCAACAGACAGAGTGGGACACCCCCGCCAGACACGCAGGGACACCGGCTCCAGCAGGTCAGGAGTGCTTGCTGCTGCCTAAGGCCCATGGCCTGTGCTTTGCTTTGCAGACAGTGCTTGTGATCACGTACCATGAGCCCCAGAACCCCGAGTACCAGGACTTCCAGACCCAGCTGATCCTGCGAGCCAAAGAGACCCATGGGGTGGATCTCAGCTACTCACTGGTAAGTGTGCTGGTGACACTGTCTGCCAGGTGCTGCTCCAGCTGGGCTGTGGGCAGGGCCCGGCCTCAGGATCTTGGCAAAACCTGTGAGGTGTTGGTCCTGGTCTCAGCCAGCCGGCCTGGGCTGGGCTAAGACAGGGCAAGGTTTTTTCTCCTATAGAACCTGTAAAGAAACAGACTTTCCTCCTGCAAAGCACCCACGCGCATGCTGCCCTTATGCACATGTGTGTGCTTGTGCATGCTGTTCTTACACACACATGTGCACATGCACGGTTCCCTTATCTTCACTCGTAGTTGGGAGGCTGGAACAGTGTGTACAGTGGGTGTGCTGAGGGCCCTGGAGCCAAGCTGTGAACCCTGGCTGTGACGTAGTTCTAATGCCTGTGCTTTCACTGCTCTTGCACAGATACTGCCCTTACGCACGTGTTCACACTGCCCTTACACACATGCATTGCCTCTGCACACTGCCCTTATGCACACACACACACACACACACACACACACTGCTCTGATGTGCGCTCCCACTGCCCTCATGCCAGAGGTCCCCTAGGGGGCATGGAGGAAGCTGCGGGGGGGTGGGGGGGGCGCAGTGGGGCCTGGCCAGCCCGAAGCACCACCCAGCCGCCGCAAAGTGGAGCCGACTGGCTCGTGCCTCAGTGCGGTGCTGGGTGGATGCCCGGGCTTGGGCGGCTCTACGGTTCTCCCACCCTGCAGGACCCGAGACCCCAGGCTGCAGCCTGAGCCCAGATGCCCCCACTGTGAGGTGACAGGCCCGTGGCCTGAGTCCAGCCAGGGTTTTGCTTTGTATGTAGACAGGGCTCGGGGCTGGGCTAATGGCTGGCTGCGGAGGGGTGGGCTGAACAGCACTGTAGGACAGGCAGGGCTGGGATCGGGACCAGGACTGGGAGTGGCTGTGGCTGTCGACACCTCTGCTGCATGGCTGGGTTTGCAGCGCTCCCACTTGGGTTCTGCTGAGCTGGGGGCCCAGCAAGTGTAGAGTAATCAGGAACAGTCAGCATGGATTCACCAAGGGTAAATC
>ML682046.1:341067-379925 GCA_007922195.1 Podocnemis expansa
ACCAGGCACAAGGTCGTCCGGCGCAGGGTACCATGGCCAGTGCAGGGGTTGTCATGTTTTTCTCCCATGGGCAGATGAACCTGGTGGCCGGCTGCTTCTACGACGGTGTGTTGCTGTACGCCATGGCACTGAACGAGACGCTGAGCGAGGGTGGCTCCCAGAAGGACGGTGTCCGCATTGTCCAGAAGATGCGGGACCGGAAATTCCAGGGTAACAATCAAGGGATGTCACGGAGAACCCAGAAAAGCCTCTTGGATCCCCTCTGTTCACAGCCCACCAGGATTCTGCTACGGTGGAGCTTTCTCCCATTCACCAGGGTCTCCACGCTACCTGTAGCCAGCTTCCCAAATCCAGTCCCAGAGAGTCCGATCCTTGCTCTGTCTGGTCTCCCTGGGGGGGGGGGTTCCTCCCCCTACGAGGGTCCCAGCCGTCCCAATCAGCAGTGACACTCAGCCAGTGTAGCAGTCAGAGGGTTTATTAGCAATCCACTTTGCACAGCAGCTAGGACAGTTGGCTCTCAGATCAACCAGGAGGTCTAGCAGTAAACCCCAGGACGAGCCGCTGGGATCCTGCCTCTCTGACCTCCATCTTCCTTCTCCCCCCCTCCTTCATTTGTTCACCTCTCTCTCCAGCTGCCCTGCCCCTGGTCTAAACCAGCCACAACCTGTCACCCCCAGGGGGTCCAGGTACGGTCGCACTAAAGCCTCTTCCCCCCTCGTGGTACCTATAGTTATCACACCCCTGTGTCCCATCACCAGAATACCATCACCAAAGAACAGGAACAGAAAAGAAGAACCACAGTAACCCAAGAGGTTTTCTTACTTCATCACACCTCTCCCCCCTTGGAGACTGAACTGAGCGGGGTCACCTCCGCCGGTGACCTGGGGAAGTTCTGACCCCCACCCTCTTGATAAGGCATCTGCTACTACATTCGCACTTCCCTTGACATGTATCACCTCCATATCACAGCCCTGAAGGATTAACCCCCCAGCTCCTGAGCTTGGCATTAGTACCCTTTTAGCAAGCCCTCCCAGCTTGACTAAAATCTCATCCAGCCGGGGCATGGGGTATGCGTCAGACACTGTGACGGAGTTCAGCTTGCCATAGTCTACACAGAACCGGATCGAGCCATCTTTCTTGGGTACCAGCCCTATCGGAGAAGCCCATGGGCTGGTAGATGGTTGTATAACCACCAAGGCCAGAATGTCCTGGATCTCCCTCTCTCCGTCCCAGGCTACCTTCCCAGTGACTCTAACTGGGGAGCACTTTATGGGATTGGTCGTCCCGGTCTCTACGTGGCGCACCACTAAGTTGGTAAGCCCAGGCCGGCTAGAAAACAGTGGTCGGTAGGACTCCAGCCCTGCGCTAATCTCTTCCCTCTGGGCCACAGTTACCTGGTCAGATAAGGGAATTGAGTCCAGGGAGGATCCATTCTCCACCCAGCTACCGAACCTCAACAGGGGATCTCCCCCCAGACCCTCCCATTGTCTGCATACAGTCAGTCCCAGCCCTTCTCTGTCAAAGTAATGTTTCATCATAGTAACAGGGTACACTTTTTGTTTGTGTGACCAGTGGGACAGTTCTACCACATAGTTCACGTCGCTCAGTTGTTTGGTGACCTTGACGGGTCCCTCCCAGGCAGCCTGGAGCTTATTCCTTTGCACCAGGATAAGAGCCCTCACCTGATCCCCAACCCCATATGATCTGGCCGGGGCACTGCAATCATCCTCAACTTTCTGCTGCCTTTGGGCCTGCATTAAGTTCTCCCTAACCAGGTCCATAAGCCCCAAGAGTTTCTCCTGGAAAATCAGGATGTATTCTACTACTGATTCCCCAGTGGGGGAAGCCTTCCCCTCCCACTCATCTCTTACTAAATCCAGAGGGCCTCTCACTCTTCTCCCATATAACAGCTCAAATGGAGAGAAACCCGTGAACTCTTGGGACACATCCCAGAATGCAAACAGCAGGGGTGGTAGATATTTGTCCCAGTCCTGTGAGTATTGAGCCATAAAAACCTTTAGCATCCTTTCCAGAGTCTCACTGAATCTTTCCACCAGCCCGTTGGTCTGCAGGAGATAGGCTGACACCCAGGTGTGTCGGGCCCCACACTTCTCCCTGAGACACTGCAAGAGGGCTGACATACAGTTAGACCCTTGGTCCGTGAGGACCTCCTGGGGGAACCCCACCCTACTGAAAATGCCCATCAGAGCTTCTGCCACCTTGGCAGTTTCGGTGGGAGCCAGAGGTACAGCCCCTGGGTACGAGGTAACCAAGTCTACCCCCACCCAAATATATTTCTTCCCTGATCGGGTGGCTTTGCTGAGGAACGCTACTATGTCCATTGCCCTCTTCTGGAATGGCTCCTCTATGACCCGGGGGGGTCTCAGCTCGGCCCCACCTTTGTCCCAGGCCTTCCCCACCCTCTGACAAGTGTCCCATGATTGGCAATATCGCTTGACTGCATCGAAAATTCCCGGCCAGTAGAAGTTTTGCAGCAGCCGCTGCTGGGTGCATTTTATCCCCTGGTGTCCGGACGGAGGAACATCATGGGCCAAGGACAACAGTCTTTGGTGGTATCTTTGGGGCACCACCAATTGTCGCCTGACCTGCCACGGCTCCGCCTCTGCCACTGGAGTCCACTCTCGGTACAGGGCCCCTTTCTCCCACAGGAATTTCTCCCTGCGGTCTCTCCCAAGGGACTCCTCAGCCCCAAGGCCTGCGAGCACCCTCAGCTTTGCTAGTGAAGGGTCGCCCCACAGATCCTCCTGAAACATGTCTGCGGGAGAAGATGTTGGAGTCTGTTCCCCAGCCTTGTCTGGGGTGGGATCCTCCTCCTCGCACTTTTCTGGCCCCATCGGTTTCATCCGCCCCTCTGCAAGGTTTCTCATCTTTGTTTCAGGGACACCAGATGTAAGGAGCCCCTGCAGGCCCTGACTCCTGGTAGCGGCCAATGTTCTCTGGGGTTCACTGGGCCACCCTTCTAGATTTTGTCCCATCAGTACCTCGGCTGGCCAACGATTGTGCACCCCCATCTCCTTGAGGCCCTCTTTGCCGCCCCACTTCAGATGCAGTCTTGCTGCAGGCACTGGTACAGGTAGCCAGAACACCTCCCTTAGGTTCAGATAAGTATCAGGGACCATCTTGTCGGGTCCCCCCACCTCCAGCCAGGCCAGAGTCGCCTCCGCACCCGTATCCCAGAGCCCTTGGACTTTTCTTCCCTCTGCCTCAATAGGGGTGAGGAGCTGCTGACCTCCCTTTGGTGGGCCTGAGCTCACTTGGTGAATAGAGGATTCTGAGTCTGGAGACGTGTCCGGTACCAGCGAGCCCACCTGGCCACCCACTCCCTCACTGGGAGTGTCAACCCGACTATCTGCTGCTTCTGCCATGGTTAGTGCCTCCTCTGGACAGGCTCCAACCCAATGCAGACTTTGGGCAGTTGATTTGGCCCTTGTGTCTCTGTGTTTTGGGCACTGCAATGTCTTGTGGCCTGTCTCACCATATGAGAAGCACCTCCAGTCTCCCTGTTCACCAGGGCCTAGTTGAGTAGTTCCCTTGGATGATCTGTTTTCTGGGGATCCCTTCTGAGAGTCCTGTTGGAGCCTCCCCCACAGGTCTCCCTTCCGGCCCCCTTTCCCCTTCAGACCTAGCCCATGCCCTGACCGGCTGGCCACAAACTCATCAGCCAGCCTGCCGGCACTGCGTAGGTCGTTGGGTTTCCGGTCCATCAGCCACTGCCTCAGGTCGGGGAAACAAATGTTATATAACTGCTCCAGGCCCAGCAGTCCCCCCACTTCTTCCCTGGTTGCGTTCCCAGCCAAGCCAGTCCATTTCCAGAGGTACTCCTTTATCAATGTGCTGGTTTCCAGGTAGGTCACCCCTGGCTCTTTCTGCACAGATCGTAGTTTCTCCCGGTACGCCTCAGGGGTCAGCTGAAACTTTGGCAGCGGAGCTTGTTTGAACTGCTCATAATCTCCAGTTTCCGCTCCCTCCATCTGACCGAGTACCTCCATCACTTTTGGACCCAGAAGAGGGGTCAGATACCGCAGCCGGTCTGCAAGATTCACCTGATGCACATTACAGGTTTTCTCAAAGATGATGAGGTAGATATCAATGCCCCCTCCCTCCTCAAAGGGACCCATCAACTTAGTACTTTGGGGTCCAGCAGGAAGGGGCTCTCGGACTCTGCCCTCACTGTTCATTGGGGCCCCCTCCTGGCTCCTAAGTCTGGCCAGCTCCAGCTCATGTTGTCTCTCTTTCTCTCTCTCTGCCATCTCCAGCTGTTTCATTTCTAACTCCAACTGGCGTTGTCTTGCTTTATCCTGTAACTCCTGTAGCCTCAGCTCCAGTTCCAGCCGCCTTATTTCTGGGGGGGACTGAACTGTGAGCTCCCCCTAGGGATTGGGGACTGCTGCTGAGAAGTCCCCGGGCTGCAGCTCCCAGCTCCTCTGGGCACCTCCTCTGGGGCAGGCTGGCGTCACCTGCGCCCCTCTCTGGCTGGGGTTTGTTGTTGGGGCAGGTCAGGGCTGCTACTGCTGCTACTTCTGAGCTCCCTGGAGGCTCCCACCACTGAGGGGTCTCTCTCTCTGCCCCCATCGCTCTCTTCCAGCTAGGCAATGAGCTGCCCCTTGGTGAGCCTGCTGAGTTTTAATCCTCGAGACTTACTAATGTTCACTAGTTGTTGTTTTAACAGCCACTTGTAATCCATGTTGTACTGTTATCACCAGGAGTAAGTGAGACCAATGTCTCTCTCAGTGCATCCAGCTCTCAGGATCAGGTTTCACCAAGCACACCTGAGTCCACTTCCCCCATCATCCAATCAGCTGCAGGACATTTACATGTTCACTGCTCTCTCCATCAGTCTCCCAGCAGGGAAATGTTTCCACAGAGTGGGCCTCTGATTGGCTGCCTCCCTGCCTCCCAATTCAAATCCAGGGCACGGATCCTTCCAGGGTCTGTCCGGACCACCCTGGAGAAAACCCCTCTCTTGGTCAGGGATGCAGGTCTTTGAACAACGCCCCAGCTGTCTCTGAGCTGGGCAGCTTCATCAAATGAGCCCCAGGAGCCTGCTGATCCACAAAGCTCCCTGTGTCTGCTCAGACACACACTGTCCTTCCGAAGGGACCAACGTTACCCCTTCCCGCTGCCCCCTCTTGCCAGCACTGCACTGGATAGTCACTCACTGTGGGGTATCGCTGTAGGGCATCCCGTCGCTGCCACCAATATGTCACGGAGAACCCAGAAAAGCCTCTTGGATCCCCTCTGTTCACAGCCTCCTGGGATCTGCTACGGTGGAGCTTTCTCCCATTCACCAGGGTCTCCACGCTACCTGTAGCCAGCCTCCCAAATCCAGGCCCAGAGAGTCCGATCCTTGCTCTGTCTGGTCTCCCTTGGGGGGGGTTCCTCCCTCCACAAGGGTCCCAGCCGTCCCAATCAGCAGTGACACTCAGCCAGTGGAGCAGTCAGAGGGTTTATTAGCAATCCACTTTGCACAGCAGCTAGGACAGTTGGCTCTCAGATCAACCAGGAGGGCAGATAGTAAACCCCCAGGACGAGCCCCGGAGGTCCTGCCCCTCCGACCTCCATCTTCCTTCTTCCCCTCTCTCCCCTTTGTTCTCCCCTCTATCCAGCTGCCCTGCCCCTGGTCTAAACCGGCCACAACCTGTCACCCCCAGGGGGTCCAGGTAAGGTCGCACTAAAGCCTCTTCCCTCCTAGTGGTACCTATAGTTATCACACCCCTGTGTCCCATCACCAGAATACCATCACCAAAGAACAGGAACAGAAAAGAAGAACCACAGTAACCCAAGAGGTTTTCTTACTTCATCACAAGGGGTGACTTTGGGGGGCTGCTGGCAGGGAGAGAGGAGATACTGCCAGGGCATCTGGTTGGCTTGGCCATGGCTCCACTCGGGGTTTGCCCACATCTCTTTCGTAGGTTTCTAACCATCAGAAGAATGAAGTTCTGGAATAGCTTCCAAGGGGAGCTGTGGGGGGCAAAAAACCTAGCTGGCTTCCAAACTGAGCTTGATAAATTTATGGAGGAGACGGGATGATGGGACGTCCAAGTTTGGCAACTGACCAATTTTTTTGGCTATTGGTGTTGGATATGCCAGTGGCCTGAGAAGGGAGGATAGATGGGGCGGGTTCTGAGTTATTACAGAAAATTCTTTCTTGGGAGTCTGGCTTGTGAGACTTGCCCACGTGCTCATGGTTTAACTGATGGCCATATTTGGGATCAGGAATGAATTTTCCCCCAAGGCTGATTGGCTAGAGCTCTGGGGGGTTTTCACTTTTCTCCGTAGCATGAGGCAGGGCTCACTTGCTAGCAGATTCTCTGTACTTTAAAGTCTTTAATGCATGGTTTGAGGACTTTAATAACTCAGTCATAGGTCAGAGGTTTATTGCCGGAGTGGATGGGTGAGGCTTTGCGGCCTGCCTTGTGCAGGTCACACTAGATGATCATATTGGTCCCTTCTGACCTGAGTCCTCCCGGCAACCTTTTGCCAGGGGAGCCACATCCTGTTGGGCACAAAGCTCAGCAGCTGGCCTGATGCCCTTTTGCCAGGGGCTGGGGGGAGGGAAGCCCAGGTCCAGCTGCTGCTTATTGGTGTTCGGGGAGCAAAGCCGGTGACGAGAGCTTGCTGGTCAGGAGGGACTTCCAGTCTCCCCACGCCACTCACCTGCTCCCAGGGGCTGTTCACACCTGCCTTGTCTTCCAGGGGTCACCGGGCTGGTGAGCATGGACAGCAACAACGACCGGGATGCAGACTTCAACCTGTGGGCGATGGGGGACCTTGAGAGTGGGGAGTACGAGGTGGGTGCAGACGCCAAGCCAGGGAGGATCCAGAGTCTGGGGCAGCCCAGCTCCGGAGCCTCCTCCCAGGGCATGGCTGAGAGCAGGCGCCAACCCGGCCATGGGACCGGGGCAAGGAGAGGTGGTAGGGCAGTGCCCTTGGTGGGAGGGTCAAGGGTGGTTTTGTGAGTCCTCAGTCTGGGGCTGTTGAGGGCTGGTGGTCCGGCAGGGAGTAGAGCCACTGGCCCAGCCGTGTCCTCTTTGTGTGCAGGTGGTGGGGCACTACGTGGGTGCCGAGAAGAAGCTGAACTGGCCAGGAAGACCCATTCGCTGGGTGAAGGGGGTGCCCCCCCTTGACAACCCTCCCTGCATCTTCGATGTGGATGATCCCTCCTGTGATAAAAGTGGGTATCATGGGGAGTGGGCTGGGCCCCCTGGGTTTGGCTCCTGAGCCCCCCGTCATCCCTGCCTTCCATTCAGCCTACCTCAGGGGAATGAAATAGGGGCTTCTGTCCTGGGAGGCACCTGCCCCGTTAGTGGGAAATGCTTAGCCAGAAGCCTCAGAGTCCCTCCAGCACCTTTTCCCACCAGGTCTCTGTCCGCCTGATCTCCTGAGCCCCCACCTCTGCTTTGGGGCTGGTGCCCCCAGAGCTGTCCTGGGTCTCTGAGCACAGGGCACTGTGCCAGGCCAGGCTGCTGCCCCCAGCCCTGAGTTGGGGCCATCTGGGTCTCCAGACACAAGGCAGGGGAGGACAAGACCTGGGAGCCGAGGGGCAGCCCTACCCTTCTAACGAGCTCTCCGTTCCTTTCCCCAGCCCCGCTCTCCACATTGGCCATCATGGCGCTGGGCACTGGCCTCACCTTCGTCATATTTGGAGTCTCCAGCTTCCTGATTTTCAGGTGAGATGGGTGTGCCTGGCTCGGGAAACCTGGCCCTGGCATCCTGCTCCTAGACACTGGCCTTGGGCCCAATCCTGGGGTCACCACCTCTGGGGAGGTGCACAGTAGAGTAGAAATGAGGGGATGGGGAATGGGCAAGAGGCCTTTTCCTTCTGGGGGCGCTGGTTCTGATCTGGTCCAGAGCAGGACAGGATTCCTTTTTGTTCCTCCTCCATGCTGGGTTTCACTGTGGTTGGGCGTTGTTGCCTTGCGGCTGCCCTTGTGTAATGAATGGGCACGTGTGCCATGGCCAAAGGCAAAGTGGCTGGGCTGGGGAGCTGAGGCCTACAGGAGGAGGGGCAGGCAGAAGGCCAGGAGGGGGGCGACTCTGCCACTGCCCGGGGTCTCTGCGCTGGCTGGATCAGCCCCCGGGCAGGGGTCTTGTCTGCTCTCCAGCTTCAGCCTGGGGTTCCCACTGCCCCTGGCACCCTGCTCCAAAGTGAAAGCTTGGTGCCGTGGTGACCTAGGCTGGGAGCAGAGCTGGGTCCATCCACCAAGCTGGCCTCCAACAGCGATGCCCTGTCCTGGGGACTGCTGGGCGAATGTCCCACCCTGCGATTGCTGATCCCAGGTGACCCCAGCTGGGGGAGAGGCCGTATGTGCACAGTCAGATGCCTCGATAGCCAGCCACCCTTCAGAATGCAGCTCTAGCTCTCTGCCTGGGCCGCTGCAGCTCTGCACCACGTCTCTGGCTGCCTGGCCTGTGTCACCCGCACATTTTGGAGCCATGGATGGGCTGCGCTGCCAAGAGCAGGGTTCCCCTGGGATTCGCTCTGCCTGGAGCTGCTATGTTATCTCTGGAGCCTCTGCTGGGCCCTCTGCCCCATGGCCCCATTCCACACCGAGTCAGCCTGGAAATGGTTCACCTGGCACCCTGGCTTGGCACTGCCTGGCTCCTTTCACTATGTAGCTGGGGAGAGCTGGCCCAGGGTGGGATCTGACCATCTCCCCAGCCCCTTGTGCCCTTTGCCCCTCTGGCACCTCCTTCTCTGGCCAGGTGATTTTGGATGTTCATCCCTGGGCACCTGGATCCACCAGCTGGCGTCTGCACCCTCTTAGGGCCTTCCCAGAGCTCCAGGCCCCATATGGCACCTGCCCATGCACTGCATCTCCCACTCCCTGTGACCCAGAGTAGCTGGGCTAGAAAGGCCTGGTCCCTGAAAGTCCAGCCAGTAGAGCCTTATCCAGGGGCATAACCAGCCCCTGTTTTCTGTGCCTGGCCAAGGACAGCTTTCATTCATGTGAACGGAGCCTGCCTCCTCCCTCTCCACCCCTGAGGGAGAGGAAGAGCCACAGTGCCTGGGCTGGCTGTGGCGCGAACTTCACCACCACAGCCACGGGGCCAGGCAGCAGCTGTGAATGGAGCAGAGGAGTTGGCACCTCTTCCCTACTTGCAGCCGCAGCAGCCAAGTTCACCCTGCTGCCAGGCGCTGAACTGGGTGGGCCCTGACCCACCCATGGCTACACCCCTGGCCAGATCTGAGACTGCTGGGAGGCTCTGCCGAACCCTGATGGTGTCAGGAGCCCCTCTGATGCATGCTGCACAGCCGAGTTGCTCCTCAGTGTGGCTTGAAAACCACGAAGGCTGCTGGTGAAGTTCCCACCCTCGCCTCTTGGCATCAGTGCAGGAGCCAGTAGACTGCAGCCAGGACTTTCTGGGGTTCTCCAGCAGCAAGGCAGCTGGGTCACGGCACAGTCTCTCCCTCAGGGGAATGTGTTCTGGCTCCCCACTCCCGTGATTGGCCAAAGCTGTCATGAGCCACTCCCCTGGATCTGCACCGAATCTGTCACGGGGAAGTGGGTCTCCCTCCAGCCCACAGTTCAAAGGGGCTAGGGCCCCCATGGCCCCTCCAGGACTCTTCTCCCAGAGATCACCACTTGTTCCCTCCAACATACCTCTGCAGCAGCTACGGGTCATGGACCTTGCACACCTTCTTGTGTGTGCACGTGCTCTGTCCTCCGCTGCTTGCACTCTCTGCACACACACACCACACTACATGTGTGCACACACCCTGCAGATGCACCATGCTAGCTGCACACATGCTCTGCACACACATTCACTACATATCACACACCCAGGCCCTGCCCACACCACACCCACCCTGCATGCGACACTCACCTCTGCATGTGCACATGCACCGCTCTACGTGCATACATCCACCCTGCACACATACCCCACATTGTGCCACCTCCCAAGGTGCCTGGTCAGAGCCATCTGGGAGCAGAAAGCAGGGCTGGTCCCTTTGGCCCCATCCCAGGGGTGCCTGGCACAAGATTCTGGTCAGGCAAGCAGGCCGGTGGCCAGGACCCCTCAATCCATTTCTCCTGTGATCAGGGTGCCCTGGGGATCTAGGGCCTCGCCTGACACTGGCAACTGCCCCCTCTGCTCCCAGGAAACTGATGCTGGAGAAGGAGCTGGCTAGCATGCTGTGGAGGATCCGCTGGGACGAGCTGCAGTTTGGGAGTGCCGAGCGCAACCACAGGGGGGCAGGCAGCCGGCTCACCTTGTCCCTGGTGAGAACCATCCCTCGGGGCACCCCTCCTTAGAGTGCCTTCAGAGCCCCTACACCTCCGCCATCCCTGTGTGGGCTGGGGCTCCTGGGACAGCCATCTGAATATGGAAAGATCAGGGCACGCTGCAAAACTGAGAGCCAAACTCTCTAAACACCAACAGGTGACACTGGAGCCAAACTTCCCAAGAGTCAGAAAATTGTGCTCATCCCCCACACCTGTTATCAAGACGCACTAACACAATATAAACCGCCCCTTTACTGCATTTCAGCCACTGGGTTTCAGTGAAGATGAGTTGCTTAGAATTCCAAACTCTTTACCAGAATAGGTTCTCCTGACCCAGAAGTCCAGCCACATAACACAAAAAACAATAGGTTTGGATCTTACCCAAAATACCACGCTGCTACCCAATCCTTTATTAACTGAAACTAATTATTATAAAAAGAAAAGAAAATATGAGAGATGTTAAAGGATTAAAGTGAATCACATACATGCAAATGATTTAGAATCCATGTAAAGCAAGTCCTTGGAAGAATTTGGAGTTTGCAGGCTTGTTCAATTCCTCTGGTAGACACCCGGCGCCTGGGTGGGCCTCAGTCCTTTGCTCAGTTGCAGATGAATAGATCCAAGGTAGTTGTTGGCTGAAAATGACTGAAGACAGAATGGAGTTGGGTGCAGCCGCTTTTGTCACCTCTGGCCTTCCCCATGCTGTGTGGAGTTTTTACCGGTCAAAATGGAGTTGAGTCACAGGGTCAGTCTTGGTGACTCACCAAGCAGGTTTCTTTCTGGGCCCACTATACCAATGAGCTTCCTTAATGGTCCATTAAGGAGACAATGGCTGTAGACATCCTGTCTGGGGAGTTTCCCAGAATCAAATAACCTGAAGCACAGCTATAACAAATCCCAAAGGGGTAGCTGTGTTAGTCTAGTTCTACAAAACCACTTCTACTCTAGATCCGACACTAACGTATCAACCATATAGTCATTCTTAGAAAATTATAACCGTTCTATTGCTACCCAACATGGCATATCATGAGTTATTGCAATTGTGAAAATGCTGATGTGAAATACTAACATAAATGGTCCCCTTAATCAATGTTTCTCAGCCTTTAGTGGACGGGGAACCCCTAAAGGTACTTTACGTGGCAGACCTGATGAAAACATTGTCAAAAAAAGCTGGTGACAGTGGCAGGAGATTTAAAATGCCTCAGTTGCAGCAAAGCGTCCAGGTGTACGTCAATATCTGCTGCACAAGCCTGGAAGCTTTGTTACAGCTGGGGCATTAAATTGCTCCGTTCCTCAATGGGGAGGGGTCAGGGTGGGTTGTGGAACACCTGCACTGTGTCTGAGGAGCACAATGTGCCACCTAAAACCAGCTGAGAAACATCACCCTACATCCAGACGGCATCGCACCCCCCACGTAAAATTGATGCAGAAAGAAGTGTCACGTAGACACTGCTGAATGCATCATACAGAAGTTTGTACACTGTGGCCTATAATAGGTTTCAAAGATTTTACAGAATAATGGGTACTGGTACATTTTCTATTTTTTGGTATCATTAACCAATCAGTTTGACTTAATATCAGTATTAATATTTACATCACATTAGTACTAGAGTGTGCTTACAATTATTCTTATTCTGTAACGTCTTTAGTACAGTTTGTTCTTGGGGCGGTTTGTTTAAGATCCTTTTGGATTTTTGAACACTTAACCAGTTGTTCTTAGTGTTCTTGACAGCAAAGGATTTTAGTTTAACTACATCCTTGGGGTGTGGATGGTTCAGGGTTAACCTGAGCCTTATACCCACAGGATAAAGTTTTCCCCCATTTTCTTCCTTGGAGAGCTGAAACTTGGGCTCTCTGGCAACAGGATCCATTATGCGGCCAGGTGTGTCTCTTTTGTAATAGCTTTGACTTTGGGAAAATCTTTCTGCTCCCCAGTCAGTCAGGTAAGGTCGTTAAGCTGCACACTGGCTTGTTTAGCAGTTTTCCACTATGACCAATTTCAAGTCTGGATTCTGTCTCAAAGATGCACCAAATGTCCAAACTAGCATCTCACAAACAGGGTTCTGATGTTCTTCCCTTCCCAAACTCTCACTCCACATGGCCTCAGATGTATCTGAGTCCACCAAGAGACTACAAGATATTTCCAAAGCACTTAGATGTAAAAGCTTGTTTCCCAGCCTTTGCGTGTCCAAGAGACCAACTGCACAGTTGTCTTGCTCTGTAGCTCCAGCTGACCAATTTGCCTCTGAGCCTGAGACATCACCTGTTCACTCACGGAGACAGTCAGCTTTTAACTTCACTGTCTCTCCAATACACTGGCCAAGCACAGCCACTTCTCAATAACTTTCACTCTTTCTGGAACCTTTTACAAGGTGTCAATATGGAATCTTTCAAAAACCAAGTTGGTGGCTCCATATTTGAAAAACTCTGGTCTTGTGAGACTGAATCAGGTCTCTTAAAATACAGACTATTGCTTGCTACCTCAGGCAAGGATCCATCCTGATATAACCAACCAGTTTCCATTCACACCCTCCAGCTTCAAACTGCTTGGAAAGCCATAAGGAGACTTTACTTCTTCAGGAGGAGTCTCGAGCAAATCATCATTTTCCACAGAAATTCTGCC
This sequence comes from Podocnemis expansa, assembly GCA_007922195.1. Classification (NCBI taxonomy): domain Eukaryota; kingdom Metazoa; phylum Chordata; order Testudines; family Podocnemididae; genus Podocnemis; species Podocnemis expansa. The sequence goes on from ML682046.1 coordinate 353,938, forward strand.
CTTTCTGTGATCAGACATGACACCTACACATAAACTGTATATTCACTCCAGAAAGTTGTGATCTTTCTGTTGGTACCCAACATGGCATATCTCATATGGGTTATTGCAGGTGTGGACATATTGAGAAGAAATACTACCATAAATGGTCCCCTAAATCCAGACAGCATAACACCCCGTACACGGACCCTGTCCCTAGAGCATCTCCAGACTCTCTACACCTCCACCATCCCTCCACAAGAACCCTGCCCCTATAGTACCCCTACACCTCAGTCCATCCCCTGTAGCAACCCTACACCTCCACCATCCCTGTACAAGGACCCTACACGTATAGTGCCCCTGCACCTTAGTCCCTCCCTGATAGTACTTCTATGCCTCAGGCCATCCCTGTATTGTGGCCTCGCCCCTGTGCCTCAGCTTCTCTCCTGTAGAGCCCACGCACCTCAGGCCATCCCTCTACCATGGTCCCTCCCCTGCAGAATCCCTGTGCTTTGTACCATGGCCTGTGCCCCTCCGCCATCTCCCAAGGAGCCTTTATAGGCGCTTGAAACCTCCCCATCATCCCTTGTGTTGCCCTTCTCACTCCCTCCCATCACCCACCATCCCCTGCCCCTCTGACCACACCCAGGCCCCTTGGCTCACCCTGCCCACTCTCTGCTGACTGTCTGGTTCCCCCCAGCGTGGCTCCAGCTACGGCTCCCTGATGACAGCCCACGGCAAGTACCAGATCTTCGCCAACACGGGGCACTTCAAGGTGAGTTGCCAATGCCCCAAAGGCCTCTTTCCCTGCCCTGTCACCTTGAGCTGATCCCCTTTCCCCCGCTGGCACAGAGCCCCCCGTGCGACGCTGACCCTGTCCCTGCCCTCCAGGGGAACGTGGTGGCCATCAAACACGTGAACAAGAAGCGGATCGAGTTGACGCGACAGGTGCTCTTTGAGCTGAAACACGTACGTACTGGGAGTGGAGCTCCTGGAGGGGTGGAGTGGACTTCGGCCAAGGGCAGTATGGTCCGGAGTCAGTCGGGGGGGCAGGGCTGAGATGACTCTAGTGGGGTTGGGAGCGTCACTGGCTGAGCTCGGCATGGCTCAGAGCCTTGGGCAGGGGTGCTTCCACCCAGCCGCCTTTGGCTCATGCCCAAGTGTCTTGCAGAGCCTGGTGGGACCCACGTGGCTCCACTGGAGACAGCCCAGGGACAAGGGCATTCATGGGAGGTGAGTTCACAGTGTGTTGCATGTGCACAGCCACCCCCCACTCCTTTGCCACCCAGGACTTTTTATCGTCCAGCCCGAATCTGAATTCTCATAGCTCCAAACCCAAGCCAGAAGGAGCCATCAATGGTTCCATGGAGCATGGCACACGGCCCTGAGACCAGTGTCCACAGCCCAGGCTTTAGCAGTGGCTGTGCGGGTTCCTAAATGCCTGGACAGACCTCTCCCCTCCGGGCCTGGTAGTGCGGGGTGCCCAGCCTAGGCTCTAATTGTCCCTGCTTCTCTTTCTGGCCCTAGATGAGGGACATTCAGTTCAACCACCTGACCAGGTTCATTGGCGCCTGCATCGACCCACCCAACATCTGCATCGTGACAGAGTACTGCCCACGGGGCAGCCTGCAGGTGAGGGGGCTGGGACAGGCTGCTGGCTCGCCAGCCACTGGGTGGTAGTCGCTGGAGAGCCTGTGGTGGCCGGCTCAGCCCGGGACAGGGACTGGTGGGCTTTGTTACAGACTGTGGGCCCAGCCGGAGAGCAGGCACCACTGGGCAATGTGTGGAATGAAGAATAGGGTGACCAGATGGCAAATGGGAAAAACGGGACGGGGGAGGGATCTCATCACTCTACCCCTCCCCTCCAGCACCTCCCACCCCACAGCCACCCCTCCCAACCAGCTCCTTGCGTGCTTGGTATATACCCCTGCTGTATGAGGAGCTGGAAACATGGGGCAATTCAGACTTCTTAACTAAAGAACCAGGACACAGTGAAAAAGGCTAAAGTATGGGGCTGTCCCTTTAAAAACAGAATGTAGGGTCACCCTAGACAAAGAATGGCATTGCTGTGAGTGCTGTCAGTGGAGGGGGCCTTGCAGCCAGCAGAAAAAGATCGTAAAAGTTTTTAAAGGGTCCCAATGGTGAGTTTTGTCATGCCCAGCCTCAAGAAGCTTTCTTGTGGGCCCATTACCGTGGGTGCAGATGAGCTGATGCGGGGTCTGTGGACTGGTGGTCACGCAGGGATCCTGACCTGACCACGTTCAGTAGGAGTAAGCAGGGGGCAGTTTTCTGGCATGTATGGGCAGCCACTGGGAATGAAACCAGATGACTCTGCCAGCGTGATGGCTCTTGGGGCCCACGCTTACTGGGGCTGGCCTTCCCGGCTTCAGCGCCTCCTGGGCCTGATCTCCTGCCTTCAGCACCCCTGTTCACACTGTGGGCCCCTTGCAGTAGGGCCCCCCCGGAGGAGACATCTGGGGAAGCCTCACATGCCCCCCAAAGGGGCCAGGCACCCCACTTTGCAGCCAGCAGGGATACTGCACCAGCTGGTGGAACAGGATGCATCGCTCACCAGGAACAGCCAAGGAGCTAGCTTGTTTGCACAGATTGGACAGATGTACAGCTAAGCCCTCTTGGGGGATCTCCCCCCAGGACCCAAGCCAGGATCCTGACCCACTTCCAACAGCTCCCCTCACACCCAGCTGCCTCTCCTCTGGCCTTTGTCTCTTTGCCTGGCAAACCGGCCATCTGGTCTCCACCTCTCTGGTCTCCAACTCCTCCAGCTGACTCTTGCTAGGGATGGACCCAGGCCCAGGTGCCAAGACATAGCATGTTAGCCATTGTGCCAGGCAGGCAGACAACCATCACCCCGGCCATCTAGGGTCATGGCAACAGTCACACACACCTGTCCCCCAGGAAGGTACTTAAGTAACAGAGGGGAAACTGAGGCACAAAGTTTTCATGGAAAACATTTTAAAAGTTCCCACTTTCACAACAGTCCCAACCAGTGAGCACAATATTTGCTGCTTCAGAAGGGCTTTTCCCAACATAGAGGAACATTCTGTGGGGAAAAATGTGAATGAAATCTGTGAATTTTTAAAGCAGAGATTACTGACTGTCCAGAAAGCCACCAGCCCACAAGTGTACAAGAGGAGAACGCTGGCCAAGAGTCCATCTTGTGTCAGTGGTGAAGTGAAGGCAGCAATTAGAAATGAAAAAATAAGATATGACCCATGGAGAAGGGGAAACAGGTATGGGCAGCGAATCCTTTGAGTCCAAATATATGAAGGGACGAAAGCACCTGTGTTCATAGAGGTGAGGCTGGAAGGAGCCAATAAATCGCTGGTCTAACAGTGACCCCTGAGGAGCCAGGCCAGAGAAAGTCCTCTGCTCACCTGGACGGAGCCTCATGACTTGGCTTGGATGAAAGCAACTTTCAGAAAGGCCTCTGGGGCTGATGCAAAGACACCAAGAGCCAGAACCCACCACTGCCCTTGGCAGCCTGTTCCCCAGGCTCATCAGCTGCCTTGTTCAGCACTGGGGCCTCATTTCCACTCTGCGTTTGTCTGGGTTTAACTTCCAGCTGTTGGTGGTGGTTGTGCCTTTCCCTGCCAGATTACAGCTCCTCCAATGCCTTGGATTTTCTGTTGGAAACGATGTTTGCATACTGCAGTCACGCAACTCACCATCTGCTTTGAATAAGCTAAACAGACCGAGCGCTGTCTGGCATTTTCTGCAGCCTTTGACTCATTGTTGTGACTTTTCTGCCCCCGCTCCAAGATCCTGTTTAAAATGGGGCCATCAGAATTGGCCGCAGGCTCTTGTGACAGAGAATCCTAGATGATGGGGTTGGGAGGGACCCCAGGATGTATCTAATCCAACCCTCGGCTTACAGCAGGGCCAACCCCAGCTAACCCATCCCAGCCAGAGTTTTGCCAAGTGGGTCTTAAAAATTTCTAAGGATGGAGATTCCACCTCCTGTCTAGATAACTAATTCCCATGCTTCATCACACACCTAGAGAAAAAACTCTTCTTAATATCCAACCCAGGCCTCCCCTCCTGCAACTTGCAACCATTGCTCCTAGTTCTGCCCTCTGCAACCACCGACAACAGCCTCGTTCTATCCTCCCTGGAGCCCAGCCCCTCGACTTCAGGTGGGTGAAGGCTGCTCTCAGCGCCTCCCTCACTCTTCTCCTCTGCAGACTAAACAAGCCCATTTCCCTCAGCCTCTCTTCCTATGTCATGTACTCCAGTCCCCTAATTATTTTCTTGGCCTTCTGCTGGACTCGCTCCAATCTCCCCACATCCTTTCTGTAGTGGGGGCCCAAAACTGGACACAGTATTCCAGATATGTTGTCACCAGCGCCAAATAGAGGGGAATAATCACATCCCTCAATCTGCTAGCAACACTATCCTGCTGATACAGCCCATATGCCATTGACTTTCTTGGCCGTGTTGAGTCCTCTACAGCTTTTTGTCCATTGTAACCCCTGGGTCCTTCTCTGCAGACCTGCTGCCCAGCCAGTGGTCCCCAGCCTGTAGCAGTGTGGTCTCCTCTGTGCTGTATACAGCGTAAAATCACCTCAAGACTCCATTCCAAAAAGCAGGTTGAGAGGTGACTGGCTTGCAGTGGATACATATCTCACCGACAGCAAACCCTGGGGACTCGTGGGCATGCTAGTCTAGCAGAGAGAGGCTGAACAAGAAGCAAGGGCTGGAAGTTCCACTTGGAGATACAGCCTAAATGTGGACTGATGGCTAGGGGTGGCTGTCGATGGCCATGGGGTTGCTCTGTCGCTTTGCATCTTCAGTTTCAGGAAGACGCTTTGCCAGATGAAGTGGCTGAGTTGAGCATCTGGGTGAGCTGGAAGGGCCTGTGCTCCCACTGCAGCCAAGCCAATCTCATGGCCCTTCTGACCTTACCCTCTGGGAACCTATGACAGAGAAACCAGCTCTCCAGGTCAGACATGGCCTGTGGATTGCCATGCCCTGGCTCTGGAGGGGCTGCTGTGTCCCGAGACTGGGGGCATTGGCACAAGGCCATGAGGGCTGGGTATGTCTTGGAGCAGGTGGCTAGTGTGGGACACACCTGCCCCACGGAGGTGGCCTGGTTGGTGTGCCCACAGCTCAGCCCTGACACAGTCCCACTCTGGCCCTCCCAGGACATCTTGGAGAATGAGAGCATCAACCTGGACTGGATGTTCCGCTACTCACTCATCAATGATATTGTGAAGGTACGCGCGTGGGGCAGGGACCCTTTCTCCCTTGGAGCCGGGGGTATGGCAGCTCACGCCTGGGCCCCTGCTGGCACTGGGGTGGGGTGGGAAGTGGCGCACACTTGGGGTGAGTGAGCTCCATGGCCAGACACGTCACCAGCCCTGAAGGCGACACTCCCTGCTCTAGGCTGGGGGCTTGGTGCTGGGGCAGGCGGGGCCGAACCCACACACTAGGAGACATGCCAGGGAGTCAACTGCCTCAGCTCCTGGTGTCCCGGTGACACCTAGCCCCACAGGCTGCTGTGGAGCCCCATGGTGGCAGTCCCCAGCCTAAGGAGGTGCTGGTGCTCTCTCAGACCCCTTGGTGGCCATGGCTGGCTTGCAGCACCTCATTGTCCCTGGCTGTCTGGGCTCTAGTTTCTGTCCCCCAATGTCTGGCTGGGGCAAGTTGGGGCTGTCTCCTGGTCCTGGCCCCCTGGGGTACCGATGGGTGATGTCTCAGCAGTCTGTCTGTCTGGGCAGGGCATGGCCTTTCTGCACAATAGCATCATTGGTCACCATGGGAGCCTCAAGTCCTCCAATTGTGTGGTGGACAGCCGATTTGTGCTGAAGATCACCGACTATGGGCTGACCAGCTTCCGCTCCAGCTGTGATGCCGAGGACAGCCATGCGCTCTATGCCAGTGAGTGTCAATCCCCGGCAAGAGCCCCTGCCCTCCACCCACCCCCCGGCTGCTCCAGGAGCACCCCCTTCCATCCCTGTCAGCCACAGGCATCAGCTGATCCCCTCGCAGAGCACAGGAGGGGGCTGGGGCATGGAGGCACTTCTCACATGTTCTGCAGCCCAGTGGCCCCAGCTCTGCAGTCTTGTTTGCCCAGTGGCCCCAGCCTGGTTGTGCAGGGGTCAGACCACCTGGTCCTGACCAGCTCCACTGGTGGGGGCTGGCCGCCGGGGCACTGGACTGCCGACTCCTCTCGGCATGGGTGGCGCTGACCCAATGGGCTCTGGTCAGACATGCTCTGCTCCTCTCTCCCCCCAGAGAAGCTGTGGACGGCTCCAGAGCTGCTACAGAAGGGGCACCTGCCCCTCCAGGGGATGCAGAAGGCTGATGTGTACAGCTTCAGCATCATCCTGCAGGAGATCGCGCTGCGCAATGGCCCTTTCTACATTGAGGGCATGGATCTGAGCCCCAAGGGTGAGTGGGAGCCAGGTCCCAAGGGACAGGGTATGGTGGGCCTGGACCCCATGTGCAAGCCCTGTGGGAAGGGCCGGGTCCCTGGGGATGGGGTAATGTGGGCCTGGACCCCCATTGGGAGTCTCTGGGGAAAGGACAATGTCCCAAGTCATGGGGTGACATGGGCCTAGACCCCGAGTGCCAGTCCTGGTGGTAGGATGGGTCTGTAGGGATCTGTGTTCCCTCTAAGCTGTGTGCGTGTGCGCATGCACACAGGTTGTGAAACCTGCACACACAACAAAATACAGTGCACACAAACAAATTTAACAGTTTTAGTAGTTTTTAATTTATACTCATACATGAGAGATGGATTATAATCTGATTCACTGGATGTTTGCCCACACTCACTTGAGTGTGCACAAGTTTGGACATGGGTTCTGAAAATTTGCACAAAAGAAATATTTTTCAAACACAGCCCACGAAACATTAGAGGGAACATTGGTAGGGATGGGGCAACATGGACTTGGATCCTGAGGTGTAAGGGGTGGCCCAACCCAGAGTGAAGGCACCCACTCAGCCAAGCATGGTCTGAGCCCCAAAGGGCAAGGCCAGACTGCTGAGGCGGCAGCCAGGACTATGGCACCCGTGCACACCTTTGTCCAGCCCAGTGACAGACTCCTGTCCCACAGAGATCGTGCAGAAAGTGCGGAACAGCCAGAGGCCATTCTTCCGGCCCTCCATCGACCTGGGGCTGCACAGCGAGGATCTTGCCATGCTGATGGAGCGCTGCTGGGCGCAGGAGCCTGCTGACCGCCCTGACTTCAGCCAGATCAAGATCTTCATCCGCAGATTCAACAAGTGGGTGGGCCGGGACCAGGAACAGACACAGCCTCGGGGATTAGAGCCCTTTGACTTGTTAGTTGCCTGCAGGGTTGGATCAAGGCCTGGGGAGCCCCAGGGCTGCCCATCCTTCTCGGCCCACATTGCTCCCTCCCCCCTGGCTGGGGTGCGGGTCAGGGGCTCCACGGCCCCAACTGGCACTGCAGAAGGAGTTGGGAGGGTGCAGGCTGAAGGTGAGCAGTGGCAGCCACCACACAGGCCAGCCAGGCTGGATTTTTGGGGGACCACAGGACCCCACCTTTAGGCTGGGGCCAGAGGCTGCAGCCCCTAAAGCCCCTGCCTTAATCTGGTCCTGGTTGCTTGGTCTCTCAGATGTGGACATAACTTTCTGCAGACCGTGGTTCACAGGGCTCTTGCCGGGAACCCTAGGCACTGGTGAAAGGCCAGCGTATGGGGCTGCAGACCTGGGAGCAGGCAGAGCCAAGTAATTGGGCAGACTCTGGAGCAGGAACAGGTGGGAGGGAGCCAGCATCACACCCCAGCATCCTCTGTGCATGACCAGACAGGAGCATTACTATGTCACACACGGCCCCTCTGGGAAGGCTGACGTGGGTTCAGGCGTACAGTGTTGCTCACTTGGTGGATGGTTGTGGTGTTCTGTGACTCCCGGCTCCCAGCCCCTATCCTGCTTTCTCAGCTGAGGAGTGTTGCTCCACCACCCCGTTAGGTGCCCCTGGCCTGTTATTAGCTTTTTGGCCCCTCTACTGAATGGATGCTGGCCTTGGCCAATCTTTTTTAACTATCCAGTCAGCTGGGTGACATGCATATCAGCATGTCAGCCTCCTTGAGAGCAAACATTCCTTCCTCCCCCCATCCTTCCTCCCACCCGCCCCCCGGCATTGAGATCAAGGACACAAAAGAGGTTACCGAAAATTCCCACTTGGGCCCAGTGACAGCTGGGGTCCATGTGGTGTCACACACCTTGCACCAAGCCAGCCCCAGGGTACACTCAGGCGCACTCCCCCTTGGGAGACAGTTGCTGGGTGGGAGCACGTTGTAGTGCCCTGGTGTCATGGCCTCGTGGTTGCTCCATGTCTCCACTCATGGCCTGTCTGCAGGGAAGGCAGCACCAGCATCTTGGACAACCTGCTGTCCCGCATGGAGCAGTACGCCAACAATCTGGAGAAGTTGGTGGAGGAGCGGACGCAGGCCTACCTGGAGGAGAAGCGCAAAGCTGAGAACCTGCTCTACCAGATCTTGCCCCAGTAAGAGGCCCCTGTGTTGGCGAGGGGATGCGGCAAGTTTCCCCACGAGTGTATGTGGGCATGGGATGGGTGTGCAGGGCACCTCCAGGAGCATGTGGTGGGCTGGAAGTTGCTGCTGCCTTGAGCCAGGAGAGTGGGGAAGACAGAAGCTCTGCCATGTCGGCAGAGCTGTAAGTACAGCGGGATGAGTGGGGCTTTCCCCAGGGCGCGCTGGAGCGGCTCAATAGAGCTGCTTTATTAAAAGGCGCATTTCACTGCTCTGGCCCCAAGCGCTGCTAATATCAAGGGGCACGCACCCCGGGCGCTCAAACAAAGCATTATGGCTCTGCATGTTGGGGCAGGGGAGTCGGGTCTGGGGAGGTTTCTGGAGAGTTGGGTGTCCAGGAGCAGCTGACTGGGCACCCCAAGAGATCACCCTGTGCCCCACTGGGGCCTTGCTAGCCCCACAAGATCCTTCCCATTCTCTCAGACCCCCCCTGCCTTGGCCCCAAAAGGCCAATGAGTGGGACAAGCAGTGGGGTGCAAGGGGGCTGCTAAGGGTGTGTCATTGCTTGGTCCTGCAATGAGTGCGGAGGACTGGAGTCGATGGCTTCTCATTGCCCTCCCATTGCTGAGTCACAGGAATCTGCGCAGGGTAGGGTTACCAGATGTCAGGCCAAAGGAGCATATGTCCTCCTTTTTACCTTTGTGTCCTCCATCTGGCAGGCATTTTAAAAATACATGATTTTGTCTGGCTTTTTACTTACAAGGGTTAAGTATGCTGGAACACCTTCTTTTTAGGGGGAAGCATTCCAGAGCCCTCTAAAAACAGAAGAATATTACATTAATACTACATTTTCTCCATGTGTCCTCCAATGTCCTCCTTTTTCTACTTCCCTGTCCTCCTTTCCTGGCTTTGGTATCTGATAACCCTACCCCAGGGCAGCTGAGGGCAGCCAGCCTTAGCGCTGCTGACCAACCCCCCCCCCCCCCAAAAACCCTCCATGGCGTGCAAGGTTGGGGGCAAGGACTTGGTGCTCCTACGGTGCTCCCATTTTACAGTGGTGGTGGGGGGGCACTGGGCTGGTTGTGGCACAAATAATAACCTGACACTGCCCCCCAACTCCCCCAGCTCTGTGGCTGAGCAGCTGAAGCGCGGGGAGATGGTGCAGGCCGAGGCCTTTGACAGCGTCACCATCTACTTCAGTGACATCGTGGGCTTCACGGCCCTGTCGGCTGAGAGCACTCCCATGCAGGTAATTGATGAGGGGAAGGGAATGTCCCATATGGATAATCGGGTGGCAGAAATGCCCCCATGAAAGTAATGAGAAGCGTGCCCCATATAAATAATCAGGGGCAGAGATACCCCCATGCAAGAAGCTGGGGAGTGTGCCCTGTATAAATAATCAGGGGCAGAGCTACCCCCATGCAAGTAACTGGGGGGTGTGCCGCATCTAAATAATCACAGTCAGAGACACCCCCTTTAAGTACCTGGGGGGAGGGGGAGAGCACCCCCATAGGACTAATGGGGGGGGGCAGAGATGCCCTATGCAGGTAGCTGGGGAGGGTCTATAGGGAAACAGCTGGTGAACCTGGCCCCCCCAGCCCAGGCCCTGGGGCTCTTGATGTGGGCTGGCCCATCAGTGGGGGAATGGCACTGCTGAACCACACACCCCACCAGCACGTCCTGCGCTCACCACCATTGCCTGCCTTTGGCCGCGCCTGGAGTGGATGTGGCTGGGACTCTGGGCAGTGGGGGCTGCATAGTGTGTGGCCAAAGAGAGCAGGCGCCCAGCACTCACCTGTGCTCCCCGCAGGTGGTGACCCTGCTGAATGATCTCTACACCTGCTTCGATGCCATCATCGATAACTTTGATGTGTACAAGGTGAGATGAGGCTGGACAGCCACTGCACACGGTGCCACTGGGGTAGGGCTGCCCAAGATATGCATTCTTGGGCACTTTGGGTGGGAGCCAATGCTTGGGCCCTGGAGGGGAGCTGTGAGGGTGGGTCTTGGCAAGGGCTCCATAGGGCCTGGCTGTCGGTGGGGAGGGGAGCACAACCCCAGCCTTGGGGGTTGGGTCTTTCTCCTGTGAACGCTGCCCTCCCTGCAGTGGGGGAAACTGGGGTTTGTTCCTGATCATACTTGGCCCCCAGGTGGAGACCATCGGAGATGCCTACATGGTCGTGTCAGGGCTGCCAGTGAGGAATGGGAAGCTTCACGCCCACGAGATTGTCCGCATGGCACTGGCCCTGCTGGAGGCCGTGAAAACCTTCCGAATCCGGCATCGGCCGAATGACCAGCTCCGGCTACGCATCGGCATCCACACCGGTGAGCCCCAGACCCTAACTCTGGGAGATGAGACTTTCACAGCCAGTGGGTGGACACAAGGAGGGGCGTGCCGGTTCCCTTGCTCCCTGATGGGACGCCATGCTTGGGATCACCAGAAGGACTGGGGAGATATGGCGTCCCTGGGTTCAAGAGGGCCTGACCTTGGGGTGAGGGGCACTGCTGACAGCGGGGATCCCTTGTACTGTGTGGTGCTTATGGCTCTCCTTCCGGCAGGCCCTGTCTGTGCTGGGGTCGTAGGGCTGAAGATGCCCCGGTACTGCCTGTTTGGGGACACAGTGAACACAGCCTCACGCATGGAGTCCAACGGGCAGGGTATGTCTCCTCCGCCCACCAGCACACCCCTGAGGCTGGCAGTACTGCTCTGTCCATATCCCCACTCCTCAGACTCACCTTCACCTCCACATCAACCCTGGGTCTCCCCACACCAGCGAAGCCTACTCCTGGCTCTAGCCTCGGGGTGGGGGTTGGGGTCAGCCCCCTGCTTGAGGTCCCCACAACCTAGCCCGTCAGGATTATGGGACCAGGTCCTTGGGCTAACCTTGGGGAGTCCAACTCCTGCTCTCCCTGGAACCCCACCTGCAGCACCCACCCGCGTGGAGGGGCCCCCGGGAGTTCCCCCATGCCCCAAAGGGCCAGGCACCTCCCTTGCAGACAGAAGCATAGACTAAGGGCAGACAGAACCAATGTGATCATCTAGTCTGACTTCCTACACCATGCAGGCCACAAAACCTCACCCACCCATTTCTATAATAAAGCTCTAACCCTGCAGTTCTGAACCTTTTGTGGGTCTCAACACACTTGGTGGCATGTCATGACCCAACAGGACACACCACCCTATTCTCCCCAGGCTAAATCCAGCCATCTCCCCAGCTCTCTGTAACATTCTTACCACTATGCGGCAACACAGTAATGTGTCCTGACACAGTGGTTGCGAACCGCCACTCTAACCTATGACTGAGTTATTAACGTCCTCAAATCATGAGTTAAAAGACTTTAAAGGACAGAGAATCTGCTAGCATGTGGACCATGCCCCATGCTACAGAGGAAGGCAAAAAAAAAAAACAAAAAACCCCAAAACCCCAGAGCCCTTGCTAATTTGCTCTGAGGGAAAATTCCTTCCTGACCCTGGATATGGTGATCAGTTAAACCCTGAGCATGTGGGCAAGTCTTGCTAGCCAGTCACCCAAGCAACAATTCTTTGTGGTAACTCAGAACCCGCCCCGTTCAGCCTCCCTTCTCAGGTCACTAGCATATCCACCGGTAATCCAGAAACGAGTCTGGCCAAACTAGGCCGTCTTCTCATATCATCCCCTCCATATATTTGTCAAGCTCAGTTTTGAAGCCAACTAGGGCTTTTTGCTGCCACAGATCCCTTTGGAAGACTATTCCAGAACTCCACTCCTCTGCTAGTTAGAGATCTGCATCTAATTTCAAGTCTAAATTTTCTGATGGAGGGTTTGTATCCATTTGTTCTCTTGTCCACATTGGCGCTGCGCTCCAGTAATTCCTCTCCCTTCCTGATATTTAGCCATCTGATGTATTTATAGCGAGCAAGGAAGGTTTTCCATTTCACAGATTATATTTGTAGCCCTTCTCTGCACCTGTTCCAATTTGAATTCATTTTTTTAAAACAAGAGACAACAGAACTTCCCGCAGTATTCCTAGTGGGGGTCTCACCAGTGCCTTGTATAACAGCACTAACACCTTCCTATCTCTACTTGAAATGCTTCTCTGATGCATCCTAGAACCTTGTAAGCTCTTTTTTCATATAGCTACAGCGCATTGGTGACCCATAATCATCCTGTGACCAATCAGTATCTCAGGTCCTTCCCCTTCTCTGTCCCTTCCACCTGATAGACCCCCAACTTGTAGGAAAAATTCTTGTTCTTTGTCCCTAGATGCATGACCTTGCACTTCCCATTATTAAATTTCATCCTGTTCCTAATACTCCAGTTTACAAGGTCATACAGCTCTCTCTGTATGATGTCCCAATCCTTCTCTGTATTGACAGTCACCCCACCCCACCTTGGTGTCATCTGCAAACTTAACTAGCATGTTCCCACTTTTTGTGCCAAGGTCAGTAACAAAAGGCTTAAATAAGATCAGACCCAAGACTGATCCCTGAAGGACTCCACTAGTAGCCTCCCTCCAGCTTGGCATTTGCCCTTCAGTATGACCCGATACAGGCTCCCCTTTAACTAGTTTCTTACCCACCTTACTGTATCCATATTAATCCCCATTTTTTGTAATTTAACTAGTAATTGCCTGTGTGGAACTATTAAATGCCTTGCTGTAAATTAGGACCCCCACATCCCTTTGTCTGAAAAATCTGTTATCTTCTCAAAAAAAGGAGATCCGTTTGGTCTGGCACGATCTACCTTTTGTAAAGCTATGTTTTATTTTATCCCAGTTACTGTTATCCACCATATCGTTAAGTACTCTCTCTTTCAGAATTTTCTCCAAAACCTTGCACACTACTGCAGTCAAACTAACAGGTCTGTAGTTACCAGGATCACTTCTAGTCTGTCTTGAAAATAGGAACTATATTAGCAATTTTCCAGTCATATGATATAACCCCTGAGCTTGCAGATTCATTTAAAATCCTTGCTAATGGGTTGGCAGTTTCATGTGCCAGGTCCTTGGATGGGGATTACCCCCCCCCCCCCGGCCAATTTAGTTCTATCAAGCAAGTTGAGTTTGGCTTCTACCTCAGGTATGGTAATTTCCACCTTCATGTCCTCATTCATCTTAGCTACCCTAACTATCCCCCAGTTCATCATCACCCTCATTACAAACAGAGGTAAGGTATTTATTTAGATATTCAGCCGCACCTAGATTAGCCTTGAAGTCCACTCCATCCTCAATGTTTAGTGGTCCCACTTTTTCTTTGTTTTCTTCCTATTTATATGGCTAAAGAACCTTTTACTATTGGTTTTAATTCCCTTTGCAAGGTCCACTTCTGCTTGACTTTTCACCTTTCTCACTTTCTCTCTACGTGTTCTGACCTCCAAAAGATAGCTTTCCTTGCTGATCCCTCCCATCTTCCGCGCCTTGTTGGCTCTGTGCTTCCTCCTAATCACCTTTCTGAGATGCTAACTCATCCAGCTTGGTCTACAGCTCTTCCCTATTAATTTCTTCCCCTTCCTCAGAATGTAGGCTTCACATAGTTCTTGCAACTTTGACCTGAAGCAGTTCCAAGTCTCTTCTACCTTTACACTGATGAGTCCTTCAGTCCAGTCCACTTCCTTGCTAATGGACTGACAATTTCATGTGCCAGCTGCTTTAATATTCTTAGCAGGTGGCATTCAAAAGGGTTTACTAGTGCTCAGGAGCACAGTGTAGAAGGACTTTGCTAGTTGTTTCATTGAAAGTTACAGCAGCCACCACCTGGTGGGGGAGAGGGGGTACCCCATTGTCAGGGCTCCCTCCCCGCCAGCCCCTCACTTGGGAACGTCCTCCATTCCCAGCCAACCCCACGCCCATGCCCTAGCGCCTCCCGCTGCTTTGTCGCCTCCCAGGGCTATCAGGTCACTCCCCTGCTCTTCACCTGCCCCAGCCTGGTACAACTGGGGTCCTGCCAGGGCTGCCTACATGTGGCTGGGGAAGGCCAGTCAGCTGCTAGTGGTTGCTGCAGTGATTACACACCCGCAGGACATCACCAACATACATAACACAAGTGGGAAAACTGAGGGGCACACAACACTCAGAAAACCACTCCAAGAATATCTCCACTTCATCACAGCAGCCTGTGCCACGGCATCTCAGCTCACCCCTGCCGCCCACACTCCCATTCCCTGATAGGGATGGAAACAGGCCCACCCACCCAGCTGCAGCCTGGCCCGCCTCACCCAGTTGCAAGGTGGGTTGGTTGGAAGGGATGCTGGGGGACCTGCCCAGTCAGGGCCATCTTGCCTCTGCTCCCCCCCCGCCCCCCCCCAGATCTGTGTGGTGAGTATGACCCCCTTGCTGACTCCTCCCCAATCTGTCCAGCCCTGAAGATCCATGTCTCGTCCACCACCAAGGAGGTCCTTGACGAGTTTGGCTGCTTTGAGCTGGAGCTGCGTGGTGACGTGGAGATGAAGGTGAGTCCAAGGGACAGGGATGTTGGCAGAGCGGCGCCCCTGCAGCACCAACCAGGCACTAGGTGCCAGCAGGTGTGAGGACGCAGCTGGCGGGGCCAGGTGTGCCTGAGGCCCAGCCGTGGAACACGCAGCTGAGAGCCCAGCAGCCCTTTCCAGGACAGGCAGCCTTGGCAGCTGGGAGTGACCCTCAGGAGCGGGCAGTGCTGGCACCCAGACCCCCTGCTTGCCACACAGTCCAGCCTGACTGGCTCAGCTGAGCTCTGTCCCATCCATCCCTGCTCAGGGCAGTGAGTGGGGCAGGGCCTGGCTGCACAGACAGCCCCAGATCTGGTGAGGGGAAGTGATCAAGGCCCTGGCTCCAGCTCTGGGACTTGGTTGGAGGACTTGAAGGTGGGGCAGCCCTGCTTGGGGGCCCAGCCCCTGATGGCAGGTCTGGCCTGACCCGCTCCTGTCTGGTTCCAGGGGAAAGGGAAGATGCGAACGTATTGGCTGCTGGGTGAGCGGACAGACAAGAGCATCATCTGAGGCCAGCCCTTCTGCTGTGATTCTCTGGCTCTACTCTGGCTGCAGCCAGGAGCACCCCTGGATGGCACTGGGTTCTGCCCATGGCCTGCAGGCCCCAAGCCACCGGCTGTTCCACCAAGCTGGGCAAGGTGGGCCCCACTCTGTTGGCAGGTGCACCAAGCTGGCACACAGCCCAGGTGTCCCTGTGCACTAGGGGCTGTACTGCCTGGCCCAGCTGCACACTCCTGCTCAGCCTCTGAGTCCTGGGCCAGATGGTGATGGTGTGAGCAAGCCATGCCCTGACTCGTGCCAGCTGGGGTGCATGACCCACTGTGCTCCTTGGAGCCTGGCTGTACTCAGGTCAGGGAAGGGCTGTCGTGGCCCTGGGCACCAAGTCTCTGGAACCCATGATACCCGCCCCTGGCTCAGCTGGCTCTGAGCTCCTCATCTGAACAAGCCCTGGGCCCAGCTGGCTCTGAGCCCGTCACCCCCAGGGCCTGGCCACTCACTCAGTGCCTCCCACCAGGGCTGCTGCCAGGGCTGGCCCCCAGCTGAAGAAGGTGGCAGGTGACCTGGGTCACACAGGCCCAATGCAGGTGCTCACGCCTCCTTCTCTTGTAAAGGAGCCATATTCCCTCCCCCACACCTTGTAAATACCCCAGAAGCTGTGTAACCACCAGCGAGCCATCCCCGCCAACACCCCCTCCCCCCATGTACATACAGGGAGCAAACTGCAAACTATTTTGTTGAAATACAGATTTCCTGACCTGGACCAGAGTCATTGTCGCCCCACCATGTATCTCTCTGGGGGTTGGAGGGCAGAGGGGTGGGGGGACGTCTTGGCAATGCTGCCATCAGACAACCCCAGGCAGTTATCTCAGTGGGAGCAGGAAGCCACTGTGGGCAGAGCACTGGGGAGGCCAGGCCTGCTGTTTCAACTCCTGAGGCAGGTGTCAGATGCAGAGGGAGGGAGCTCTGTCCACACCGACGGCCTGGGTGTTGCAGTGCAGCTTCCCCCGCACCCCAGCCACAGGGACCCGCAGCAGCTGTGGGCCTTGGCCAGGGCGCAGCACTGGGATAGGGAGGCTGCCAGGCTGTTGCTCCTGGAAAACATTCAGACTTGCTGCTCTCCCAGTGCTTGCTTTGGCTTCGGCTGAGTGCTGTCCTGTGGGCGCAGTGCTGGCAGTCACCCAGCCCTTCCCCAGAGCACAGTGACTTGGGCTTCGCTTGGCCAATGGGCTGCCACTGATGAGATTCTGTTTGCTGGACAGAGTGAGCTCCTTCCCCTGAGCCAGGCAGGGCATGGGCAGGGTGTGCGTGCGTGCGTGCGTGCGTGCGCGCGTGCAGAAGCCAAGAATGCAGTTGGCCTGTCCTGGCAAGATAGGTGGGGAGCCTACTCAGGACCATGAGGGCCACTCTCAGCTCTGCTCATGCAGTCCTGTGTGTAATGTGGAGCAAGATACAGCCACATGGGATGGGTCAGCTTCGGGGTCACTGGCTGGGGGCAGTGCTGAGCCCCAGGGGTGGGAAAGCCCCATCAACTGGCAGGAGGGCAACAGGGGCGGGCTCCACCACACAGCCCCACAGCCATGTCAGGAGAGCTAGGCCAGGCTTTCCCTTGCAGGTGAGGTGAGCCCAGCCCTAAGGCCCATGGTGCTGGCTGTGTCAGGGGAAGCTGGGGCCAGCTGGCCATTCTGGCATCCCACCCATGCTGGTGCTGCCAGCACCAACCCCAGAGCTGCTGTGAACTCAGTTGACCTGCCAGCTCTGATGGCAGCAAGGCAGGGGAGCCCTGCCTGCCCATGGGCAGCCATCCTTACTGCGTGGAACTGGCCACTACGGCCCAAACAGCTTCACATGACTCCTGCAGAGCAGGGGCTCCACGCCGGTAGGCCAGAGACAGCTGGGGCAGGAGCCCCCAGCAATATGCCCTGACCTGCCACAGCTGGGCTCACGGGGCAGCCTTGGGCTAACAGCCCCCCCTTAAAGTGGGACAGCCAGGCATGCTGTCAGGGCCCGGGGACTGCACTTCTGGCTCCCTGTGCTCCCACCGCCACCCTAGCTGGATGCCCCACACTGCAGCTCCCACCCAGTCCAGCCCAGCCCTCACACCACACAGCCAGTCTCATCTACTTTTTATTGCCCTCCAAGTCTAGAGCTTGGGGTAGTTCTCTGGGGCATAGGGCAGGGGCTGGTCCAGGTACTCGCTGATGGGGGTGGTGAAGGTCGTGTTCCTCCGAAAAGGAGTGTCGCCAGTACGGATGTTGGTGATGCCCTGAAAGAGGACGGATGGAGGAGGTCCCTGATGAACAAGGCAGCGCTCCCATGGAGGGCCTTCACCAGCCCTAGGTCAGTGGTTTTCAAACTTTCTTCCTCAGGACCAAGTTGGAAAAAACCATTTATGCCCAAGACCCACCAATTACATTTTTGAGCAATGCTTTCCAGTCTTTTGGCAGTCAGCAGGGGATGCCGCAACCCAGTGCCTGAGGGTCTGTGACCCAGTACTGGGTCCCGACCCATAGTTTGAAAACCACTGCCCTAAGGGACAGGGCTGATGCAGCAGGAGCAGGAAAAGGTGTTGGGGGGGGGGCGGGGCAGACTGCCAGCTGCTGGGCCTGGCTCCTTGGACTCTGCTGTGACAGGGAGAGGTGAGGAGCAGGAGTCTCCCCACCCGTGGGGCCAGTGCTGATACCAGGTAGGACCTGCTGAGTTGATGTGGGGGAGGCTCACTCATTCCCGCAGGCTGCCGGATGGGAGTGGACAGGTACTCACAGGCAGCTGCCAGGCATTCTCCAGCCAGAAGGTGCAGGGCTGCTCCGTGCGATAGTCATGAGGCTGGGAGAAGCACAAAGACAGACTGTGCCCATTAGCTGGTCAGCTGTGCAGGAAGCTTGTGCCCCAGTGCCCCCCAGGGCTGGGCAGTCCCAGTGTCGTGTTGCTGTGCCTGAGGACCCCATAGGGGCATCTCCCTGGCCGCAGTATGCCCTTGCCACCCAAAGGGCAGCAGGGCTGAATGGCTGGACCTCACCCACAGCTGAGTAGGCCTCTGCCCAGCCACCTCCCCTGTCATCTGCCCCCTCACCCAGGCCATGGCGCAGTCGCTGTGCCTTGGCCCTCCCACACCCCCCGCAGGCTCAGTTCAGGAAGTGGTGTGGCGGAGGGCAAAGCAGAGCCCTGGACCCAGGTCTCACCCTGGTGGGGGGCGGCGGCCCAGCCTGGAAGCCCTCCTTGTAGTAGTCCTGGTGTGTGGTGGAGAGCGACTCCATGGGCCCCACGGGAGGGTAAAGCTCCCTCAGGGTCTCCTTCCTGCAGAGAGAACCTATTGTTACCGTGGCCAGGGCAGCACCCAGCGCTGTGCATGGGGCTCCCAGGCACCAGCCACCCAGGGTCCTGTGGGAAAGGCCTGTAACCATGTGGGGTTTAGCTTGCACCACAAAGAGCACCCCCACTGCAAAGGGAGGAGCTTGGGCAGAGCCCCCAGCCACAATAGTTAGGCAGCCCATCCAGGCATGCAGAGAGAGCTGGGGTAAGACCTGCCTGACTGGCTGGGCCTCGAGGAGTAGTAAAGTGCCCTGTGAGCTGTGCCCTCCTACCCACACAGGCACCAGTCAGGAAAAGAGCAGAGAGGGGTCAATCAAGCTGGGCTACAGACTCCCGGAGCTGGCGGTGCTGGCCAGAGCAGCTTCCCGTCTGGCACCTGGCTGCTCCTTGACCACTCAGACACCCCAAGCTGCTGGCCATGCCCTTCGCCTCCCTCCATGGGGCTCCAGGGGCCATTTCCCCAGGCCCAGAGAGAGTAACATTCAGCTGCCTCTGTTCTCCAGCTGCCATCCCCCATGCCAGGCCCCTGCCCCCCAGACATTTCTACCCCACTGCCTGTCTGTGCTCCCCAGGCCCTGCCATGGCACTGCCTGCCCCCCCTCACATGGTGCTTGGAGGGAGGACGGCTGCACCAGATGCCTCCAAAGGGCTCCTAATCTCTCCTGCTGCCTCCATCCCTTTGCTTTCCCAGGCCCACAACAGTGCTTCCCTTATCGACAGGGTGGGGGCAGCTGGCCCAGCATGCACATCCACATGCTGTCACGGAGAAAAAGCAACAGGAAACAGTCCAGGTCCAGTATGGCCCAGCTCAGTGCAGCAGCTCAGCACAGGATGCGGGCGAGGAAGAAGGCCTCAGGCCTCAGTCTGATTCTGAGCACTCTCCTCTCGCTCAGGCCAGCATGCATTGGGCCAAACTGGGAACCAGCTAACTACTGGCACTGGCTCCGCCCTTTGGGGCAGGGTCTGCCCCTCACCACTCCTCACGTGACCAACAGCTGCCCTGCACCACCATAGTGGAGAAGTGGAAATCGATGGGACCTGTACCCTGTGCTCAACTCCTAGCCCAGGGCTGGGGCCAAGTCTGCTGCACCCTCCTGGATGGGAGCCTGAGTGTGGGCCCTCGTGGCGCCAGGCAGGGAACAGGGCAGCAGCCTCACCTGTATTTCTGGTACAGCATCAACTCCAGCATGGCCTCCCGCTGCCCTGAAGGGAGAGAGGGCTGCAGTCAGTGCCTCCGGACTGCCACAGGAAGCACACTGCCCTGATGGCCTCCCAGCAGAGCAAGGACAATGAGGGAGGACTGCAGTGGAGCACAACAGCAGCCTGCAAGAAGCAGGGAGCAGCATGGAGAGCCAGGTAAAGCAGCCAGCTAGAGCCAGTCAGAGACACAAAGTGAGCCATGCTGCCCACAGAGAGCAGGGTGGGGAGCAGTGGCACCTGTTAGCTAGCCTGGGAAGTTTGATTTCAGGGGAGCACAAAGAATGGGGGAGTGAGCAGATGATGAGGGAGGGGCTGTTACACACAGCATTACCACAGCGCGGAGCACAGGCCGTTCCTGCTGAGTCCACACCAACCCCTCTGCAGCCATGGGATGTGAGGGGCACTGTGCTGCCTCACACAGACACGCCATTGTGGCCCAGACTACCAAGGTCACCTAAATCAGTGGTTCACAGCCACTGCATCAGGGAACATTACTGTCGCCACAGGTAAGTGAGCCATGGAGACATGGGGCAATGGCTGGATTTGGCCTGGGAATGGGGGGGTTGGTGTGTTGTGACCCACAAAAGGTTGAGAACCACTGGCCTAAATTGCCTACTGAGTTCTTTGCTTCTGGTCCCAAATGGCTGGCTGTTAAATTGCTGTCATGCCCCACCCCACAGGCAGCTTCATTCCCACCTGGGTAAGCAGTCCCTGCTTTCTCAACTACACGGAGTGCCTGATCCAGTGACTGTGCACTCCCTGCCCATACACAAGGGATGGGGATGCCCAGACCAGGGGGCAGGACACTCACTCTTCTTCACATGCTGCCAGGCCCTGCCACGCCAGCCCTGCTGGGGGCACAAAATGGGGTCCTAGTTATTGGCTGGGCTATGGGGCTCATCTCCACAGGCACAGACTGAGTAGAGACAGGCCCCACAACACACTACCCTGCACTGCAGCACCTGGGTAACCCCAGCAGCTCAGCTGTCCCCAGGCCTCACCTCTGACAGGGAGTCTCGTCACTCGGTGTCTGCAGTAAGAATCCTTCATGGTGGTGCTGTTGGCAAGCTGGGAGAGGAGCTGGACGGTGAGAAGCCCACGGTGGCCGTGCCGGTAGATGAAGCCCTCACTGCCCACCTCTGGGCTGGGTACTTGGTCCAGCTCATTCGTGGCTCTCTGGAAATGAGCAGCAGAGTTCAGGGGTGAGGAGGGCACACAGGGACCCGGCCCCAGTCTCCCACCCCAAAGGCGAATGGCTTCCCTCAAACATCCTCTAGGCAGGGCAGCCGGTGGAGATTGCACCCAACATTCACTGCTCTGTTCCAGCCAAGCAGCCTGTCAGGGGCATGGGCTCACCCTAAGCCCAGCTCCTCTCCAGCCGATACCTGAAGAGGTCTGAGACACCATGACAATACCCAACACCTGTGAAGGCGAGGCCTGTGCCCTTGGCAGTGCTGCCCCATTGCCAGGGCCATGCAGACGTCTCCATCCCCCACTGAGATGTGTTGCACTGACTCAGCACTCACACAGTGCCCGGAAACTGCCTACAATTGGCTCTGCAAGACACAGACCCCAGCTTGAGACCCCAGAACAATGCTGTGTGTAGCCACTTAGCACTGCAGGGCCAGACCCCGAGGACAAGAGAAGCTTCCTCACTGTATCGGGCTGGGCAGAGACTCAAGTAAAGGGGAAGAGGGAAACTGCCCCTTGGCCCAGGGGAAGGAAAAAGGTGCAGATGGCATCAACCCCTCCACACACCTCACTGCTGACCTTTCTGAGACCCCTAGTGTACCCCTGTGGGCCAGGAGCCCTTACCTCTGGGAGAACAGATCAAGCAGTGCCTTGACTACAGCATACAAGTATCTACCTAGCAAACAAATCTTTTATGCCTGGATCTTCAGGCTAGCTGAGAAGGACAAACATGATCCAGAGGCTGTATGTTAAAGCTTGACCAATTCAGACTGCAAATAAGGTGTTGCCATTTAACAGTGAGGGAAGGGACCTGCTCACGGGAACAATTCATCAAGGGTTGTGGTGGAATCTCCATCATGGGCAACTTTCCAGTGAACTGGTCTGTAAACTGCCAAGCCCAGAGCTGGCCAGGCTATAAACAACCAGGCCTGGAGGTGGCATGGCTTTAAACAACAAAGTCTGGAGATGATGGAGCTCAGCCTGGCACAAATTAAGCACTGGACAGGCTGTATCTTCGAGCTGCTCTGCACAGAGACTCAGCAAGAGTTAGACACTGGTGGGGAGCGAGGACCCGTCCTAGAGAAATACCCAAGTAGAAGATGACACTGAGGTGGATGGTGAGTCATACCAACCTCTGCCTGGGAGCGGGTCTGATAAATGTGCCCCCCCTTGCCCAGGAATGGTTTGAGTGCAGTGTGGGCACCAGTCAACACAAGACACTACCATAGGACTTGAGAGTATCACTACTGCTCCCAGGGATGGAGAAACAGCCATAAAACTGAGCAGTCCTGTTTGATTCTTGCAGATCTCAGATGCATTCACAATTTTCACAATCTGGGAGGTTTTTGTCTCTAGCCTCCTGTTCTTGGCTCTCACCTCCCTAGGGCAACAGCCCCAGCACCTGTGCTTCTCGGGCATTGGCTTTTTGAGGCACATTCTGTGAGCAAGGGCCAGGCCTTTGCCAATGTCCTGCCCCACGCTGCCAGGATCGTCCTCAACTCCACCCCACAGTGCTGCTCATACACTGAAGTGGGGCCATTTGGGCATTGTAAGTGACCGAGCCACCGCACGTGCACCCAGGGGGACTGATCCAGAAGCTGCTCTCTCCAGATCCAATGTTGGCTCAGCAGCAGAGGCAGGGAGTGGGCAGAGAAGGGCTACAGAGGAGATGTCTGGGAAGTGTTGCTTTAGGACAAATGAGGCTGGCCCTCAGCTGGGCATAGCAGAGGTCAGGCTGCCACATGCCAGGCTGCATTTCTGAGGGGCAAGAGCAGGGATTATCCAGGAGCACTGACATTTGCCCTGGTGTCATCTGAGCCTGCGGCACCAGCAGCATGAGGGTGCTGCAGGGTCAGGAAGGCATCCACAGCCCTGGACAGCGCTTCACAGAGAGCGTATGATGCCGAATGGCTGACGGGGAAGGAGGCTCAAGAAAGTAACGGTCTGATCCAGCAGTGGAGGGGGCAGCAGCTAGTTGGGCCCAGGGGAAGAGTGGGCTCTCTGGGCCACTGGGCTGACGCAGTACAGCAAGGAGGGTCCATCCCAGACTAATGGCCTGGGGCAGTGAAGTAGGAACAGAACAGTTGTTTGCATCAGTGCAGCATTTCCCATCTTACTATGTAAATACTAACAGGCAACTGCTTCACTGCAAATCAGATGGGGCAAATTACCTCCTCTTGCCAGTTATGGACTAGGCATTTCCCACGGGACGCCAGCTCTCTTGGTCGTTCCTCAGGCATCTCAGCCTTGCTGGGCGGCATCTCCACCATGCAGGGTGGCAGCTCTCCAAGGCTGGCCCCTGGCTCTCCATGGCAGGGCGGCATCTCAACCATACAGGGCTCCACCTCAACCTTGCTGGGCAGCACCTCAGTCATGCAGGATGATATCTCTGCCTTGCAGGGCAGCTCCTCAGCCACACTGGCGGGTGTCTCTCCATTGTTCACTGGCAGCTTTCCCTCACTGGGCAGCAGCTCCGGCTCTGTAGGAACCAACCTGTTTGTATTGCGGAAGGAGAAAGTACCGCCATTTACATTACAGTCACCGGGCAACAGGCTCTGGATTAACATCTGCTGTCTCCAGCAAATGCCATTTCACCCTTGTCCCACCAGAGACCCAGGCCTAGGTGTGCCATGACGCAGAGGGCCCCAGTGCTCTGCCTTTGTAGCTCTGCCCCATGCCATGGCCCTACCCGCGCCCCACAGTCCTATCCTGGTGATAGCAGGCAGAGCAGTAACTATGGCAGGGCGAATGGGGCTTTGCCCCAGGTGCGCTGGAGTGGATTCATTGAGCCACGCAATTAAAGGGTGCATTTTGCACCACCAGCCCCAAGCGCTGCTAAATTGCAAGGGAAGCTGAAACAGAGTGTTATGGCTCTGGTATCAGAGATCACCTTCTTCCCCGCAAAGGGGAAGAAGTAGCAGCAGGACCCCCTTTCTCTTCAGGAACGTCAGGGCTTCCTGTTTCCTCCAAGAGAAAGGTAGGGTGCAACTAAGTGGGAATTTTTTGTAATATTACTGTGAGGCTTGTGTGTGATTCATTTTCCCCTTAAAGACTAACAAATATATTTATTGCATGAGCTTTAATGGGAGAAAATCCCACTTCATCAGATGCTTTGAAGATGTTATTTGTTAGTCTTTAAGTGCCACAGGACTCCTTGTTTGTTTGTTTTGCTGAACTAGACTAACACAGCTACCCCTTTGGATCTTGGCATCATTGTCCTCTATGCACCGCATTGTTGCTGCACAGATGAAAAGGACTCTTTGCTCACAGGGTGGGCTAAGAGATGTAGCTGTGGGTAAAACAAACAAAGAGTCCTGTGGCACTCAAAAACTAACAAATTTATTTATCGCATGAGCTTTCATGGGAGAAAATCCCACTTCGTCAGATGCTTTGAAGATGGGGGAATTTAGTCTTTAAGTGTCACAGGACCCCTTGCTTGTTTTGCTGAGCTAGACTAACACAGCTACCCCTTTGGAACGTAGCTGTGGATGTTACCCCGTGCTCTGGACCTGGCCCACACAGCAGTGAACCTTTTGATAAGACAATTGAGGATCCAGTCAGACACTGGCTGTGACCCAAAGAGCTAGCTAGGGATTTCCCCATTTTTCAGCAGGGGGCTGTGTGACATTCCCCAGCTGGAGAAAAAAGGATCAGGGAGGTGTGGGGTCAGAACTGGCTGCTGGAAGGAGTAGGGCTGTCACCCTGGAGTCTGATGCAGGCAATCAGAGAGCTAGACAGGGCTTGAGCAAAGGAGCTTGGCTGGAGGATGCTGGGTGGGCCAGAAGGGAGAACACTTTAACTGTCAGTTCTCAGTGCTACCTCAAGGACTCCTGGGTTGTGTCCAGTGCACTAACAACCTGGCTGCTGTGAGTGTCACTGCAAATGCTGGGTAAGGTGCCTTCATCCCTGGGGAGTGGACAGGTCTCCTTTTGGGTCTGGCTCAGTGGGATGTGCTGACTTGTCCTCACAGTGAGAATCGGGGGGGCTGCAGGCCTACAAGGCCAGCCTAAGGAGGCAGTGAAGCCACGTGGCTCACCCTGGAGGAAGACGGAGACCTCTGGGGCTCTGACCTACTGAAGGGGATCATCCTAGACTAGAAACCTTTGCACAGTATGAGCCCTGGGAGCAAGCAGCAAGGAGGTCCTTTCACCACTGACAACCCAGCTTCTGAGGTATCTACAGGCCCCCAGCTCTTTCCGCCCGTTACATACAGGTTCCTCTGCTGGAGTGGAGCTGGCAGGACCCCCAAATTCTAAGACCCACTGAGATGCCCAGGGAACTCTCCCCTCTCATGACAACCCTGTCGACTCAGGCAGACAGGGCTGTATCCCTTCCACAACCAGCAGCCCCAGCCCGGCCCTCTGCAGACCCCAGCAGATGGGGGCCTGTCGGTCCCAACCCCAGTTCTGAGCAAGCAGCTCAGGCTCTCTGCAGACTCGGGCAGTGTCACAGCAGCCCTTGCTCTGGGGCAGGGTCCCATTGCACGGGGCGCTGCACAGCCTCAACCTTCCCGCTTTAAAGGGAGCTGGGGGGGACCGAGCCTCGCCTCCATCCAGCCCTGCGGGTGCCCTGATCTCCCGATGCTCCTGGCACCCCAACCCACCGTGCCCTATGCCCTGCCCCTCTCAGACACTGCCCCACACCGGGCCCCATCGCCCCCTCCATTGTGCCCCACGCCCTTTCCCTGCCCCCCATGTCCCACACCAGCCCCCCCATCACTGTGCCCCTCCCCCCTCCATGCCCCACACCAGCCCCCCGCTATACATGGGCCCCGCCCCCACTCCCTGCCCCCCATGTCCCGCACCAGCCCCCCCCACTGAGCCCCTCCCCCACTCCCTGCCCCCCATGCCCCACACCAGCCCCCCGCTATCCATGGGCCCCGCCCCC
>ML682046.1:379935-417722 GCA_007922195.1 Podocnemis expansa
CCCCCATGCCCCACACCAGCCCCCCGCTATCCATGGGCCCCGCCCCCGCCCCACAGAGCGTCCCCGCTGGTCCACGTGAACTCTGACCCCACCGCTGACCCCGTTGCCCTGGCGCCGCCCTCTCACCCCCGGGGGCTCCCGTCCTCGCGCGGCCTGACTCGCTCCATCGCGGCCCCCCGCCTCCTCCGTCTCCATGGAGACGGTAAACACTGTGGGCACGAGCCTTCCGAGGGCGCATGCGCCTCCGGCCCTCGGTCTCCCGAGCGACGGGACGCCACCCTCCTATTGGCTGATCGGGACACGTGGCCTCTAAGCAGCTCCTCCAACTCCTGCCCCTCCTCCCCCGGCCTCAGCTCCACAGAGCCCCGCCCCCAGGCCGGCCCCGCCCTCGGCCTCAAAGAAGGGGCGGGGCCAATGGAAGGGGCGGGGCTGGCAGGCGGGGCCAGTGGGGGCTGGGCTGGGCTGGAGCGGTTAAAATATAATTTGTGCCCCCCCCCCCCCCCCAGTCTCTGGGCCCTTCCCCTATCGTCCCCCCCTTGGGGCACGTCGGGGCCCAGCCCAGGTAGCCGCCAGGGCTCAGTACCCCACGCATCACTCATGGCGCCATAGCCGTCTTTATAATTTTATACCCGCAGCAGGTAGTGTCACAAAGTAGCAAACACTGCATAACACAATAGCACTGTGATTAACAGCGTGATAATTACATAAAATGTGATCTGTAATTGCTTGAACCCAGTGCAAGGCATAAGCAGAAACAATACAAAACTGCATTTATTGCTTGGAGTAAAACACAGATATGCAACCTCTCATTCATGTCAAGGTATGTGCATTTTTGGTTAACGCTAACGTCACCCAAACCACTTTATAAAATCAATATTTTTCCATTGTCTGCCACATTTATTTCACTGCTGCAATTTCACTTTGAAAGCCAGTCCTTCTTGAGAGACCCTGAGTGCTAGTTGCTGCTCTCTGTTTAACCAGGCTCTGACAGACTTTACAGGCACTGTTCCCTCTAAGCTGTGCGCGTGTGCGCGGACACAGGTCATGAAATCGTTGGGGGAGAGTGGGTGCAGGGGGCATGATCCCCACACTGCAAGAAGGAGTCTCAATCGAGAGGCTAGAGACCAAACCACAATTTTTGGGTTATCTACTTTTTATGTGACTTTTATTGAGATAACTAAAATTACAGAAAAGAAAGAAGAGAATAAAAAGGTTAAATAAGAGGTTAATATTATCTAATTACTAATATTCCTATTACAAACATTAAAAAACTTGCAATTCCTATTAAACTACACGTATCAAAACTCATACAAACTGTGGTTTTAAAACTATTTCTTTAAGGTATTTAAAGATCTTCAAATTACAAATTAACAGCCCAATAAACAGAAAATAGAGCACAAATACTACTACACCACCAATTCCAATCCTTGTGCCTAACTCTGAATTAAAATCCCCAGTTCCAATCCTGGTTGATATAATTTAACAGAGTGGGGTTTATGAGAGACAGAGAGAGAGCACACAATTTGTAGGCAAAAGAGCTTTGCTATTTACTACACACACACTGAAATATCACACGCAGCCCAGGACAGCACAAACGCCTTGCTTCTCGCCCTTGCTCTCCAGACACCATGGGTCACGGCCCAGTGAGGCTAGCCATGGGCTGTTTGCGGCTAGGAGTTACAAGGGTCAGCTGGGGTGCCTGGCGGGGAACACAAGTGGATTTATTCTTTCATCACACTTTTTCACACTGCTGTCTCCCAATTTGATTGTGGAACACCAGCTTGATTTTGATTTGTGTTCAGAGCAATAATAATACACATACACACATTCCCAAAACAGCATTTTCCAATTTGAATCCCAAATTTGACCAGATTATATTTACCACATGGATGTTATCGCCAGAGGGTTCAGCAGATCCACTTTCTTGTTAGAAAAAGTGAAGAACCAGCACAGTATAGAATTCAGGGGGGAAACAAACCTGCACTTGGCCAGCCCTGGAGCTTACATTTACCAGGTCTGACTGCAACCAGCTAACAGCAAGGTTGCAAGCTCCTGCTACCCCTTTTCAGGGAGAAGCAGTGGCCCGCCATGGGCCCTGCTCTCCCGGAGTGCCCAGGTAAAAGTTCCAAAAAGGAGAAAGAATATAAAAAGAAAAAGTTGGAAAAAAGAAAAAGACCTGCTCAAAAACCAGGCACCCTTTGTTGATCAGGCAAAAGGGGATTTAGAACACCACCTCGGGAAGGTGCTTTGGGCTGGCCAGACCCTAAGCAGTGCGGGAAGCTGTTAACCTCTCGCCCCTCCGACGAGTTAACAAATTAAGCCTTCTTTTATAGCCAAAGCCCACCACATCAGCATATTGCCCCCATTTGTCTGGGAAATTGTTGTCCTTGATCACAAATTTGACTGTAATCTAGTGCTGTAAACAATGTTTTCTTCTGGTCTCAAAAACGGCTGGGAAGCAGTGCTGAATGTGCTTTCAGTGAGTTCTTGCGAGATTGCTTTGGTATGAGGCTGCTGACCCTGGGAGATAAAGTCACATAGAGCTGTTGTTTTAGCACAGGCCTGACAAGCAGATGTCCTGCCAGACTGTAGCCCATTGTATACACAGGCCTAAGGTTTGGTCAATAACTTTAGGGCCCCAAAAATGTCTTTTTCCACAGAAGTCTGCGCACACAACAAAATAAAGCGCGCACAAAAAAATTCAACAGTGCTAATATTGGTGCTCACAAGGAAATGTTTTTGTGCACACAAAGAAATTGTTTGTGCACACAGTCTACGAGTAGTTAGAGGGAACATTGTTTACAGGTTCTCAGTTTCCAAAAGGTCAGCACAGCTACTTGTGTTTTTCTACTTTACAGGGTCCCACAATGCAAATGGATTTGTGGGGGCCAGGAATGGTGTTCCTAGGCATTCCCACACGCTTTAACCCCTGCTGGGTGAGTCTGGCTGTCCCTGGGCATGGGGCAGGCTTCTCTTCCCCCATTGACTGTGAACTCTACGGAGGGGCCATGGCAATGTCACTGCACAGGGCACTGCGGTGGGCACCTGCAGCATCTGCCCCGTGCCTCGTGTTAGCCTGTACAGGGCACACGGCAGGGCAGGCCCTGCTGTCTCTAGCCTCATGGCCTTGCACCACCCAGCCCAGCGGTGCCCTTGTGCTGCCTGCGCCCTGCAGCCGCTCCTGTAACCAGCCAGCAGCTAACTGCCCTTCCCTGAGTCCCAGCCTCCCTGGCTCCAGTAAGCAAACCCGGCTTGCCATTGGCACAAGAGCAAAGGGACCCTTTCAAAGGTCAGCAGCTTAAACAGCCTGGAAGGATCTGCTGCAGCCTGGCCAGCCGCTGAGTGCAAGGGAGAGCTGAGCCAGCCAACGCCAGAGCCTCATGGGGCTGCAGAGAACAGCCTCTGACTGGACCCAGCAGCAGCAGCTTGAAGTAATTTTGCTCAAGCTTTCCAGCAAGTCTCACTTGGCGAGCAGGGGCTCTGACTGCAACTTGGCAGAGCTAGAAGTAAGCTGGAAGCCACCAAAAGAATTGTAGCACAATCTCTGAGACTTTGGCACCTGTGTCTGGATTTTGGCGGCCTAGAAGGCGAAAGGCTTTTGTGCCTCATTTTCCCCTAGACATTGGGGCCTGCCCAGCCTCTTCCAGCTTTTGCTGGAGGACTCCCAAGCTGGGCAAGGAGCACGCTCTGCTCTCTGGGGCTGCAGCCTTCACACAGCTTTTCTCCCTAGAGTGCAATTCAAAGGCTTGTCTTCATGGCCAAAGGTGCAACGGCACCACCATAGCACGTTAGTGATGATGTTAGCGTGCTCAGAGAGCTCCTCCCAGCGAAGTAAACCCACATCCGCGACAGGCTCTCCCGCTGATGTAAGCTGTATAAACAGGGGCCTAGGTGGGTATAAATGCATCACTCACACTCCTGTGCAACACCTGTGCAAGTAGAGGGCTCCAGTCCGGCTCTGGCCAGAGGTGTGAACAAAATCAAAGTCCCCAAGCAGTCTCTTTGGGTATGTGTACACTGGAGCCTTAGGTCAGCTTAATCTGCCTTAAATTGACCTAAGGAATTCCATGGCCGAATTTAGAATGTATTAGGTTGACTTAAGCACTTGCTTAAATCAACTTAATAAAACCTGCCCTGAAAGTCCACTTAAGCTTTTAAGTCGACTTTACAGGAGGAGAAGGGTCAGGGCCCAGGCCCAAATTGAGCTTTGGGAGTGCGCTCTGGCTCCAGGGGCCCAATCTGGCCCCCACCCCCTGCTGCAAGTGGCAGGCAGCTCGGAGCTGGATCTGGCCCCAAGCCCCATGCTGCTTGGCTGGGAGACAGCTCCTGCCACCACTGGCAAACAGCTGGGAGCCAGATCTGGCCCCTGCCTTTGCTGCATGTGGCAAGGGGCTCAGGGCCAGATCTGACTCCCAGCTGCCTGCTGGCGTTGGCTGGGACCAGATCAGGCCCTTGAGCTGGATCAGGCCTCTGGAGCTGGATCAGTCCTGGGGCGGAGCAGGGGCCGGGGCTCAGGTCCAGGGTATGATACCCTGAAATCGACTTAACAAGATCAACTTTAAGTTGACTTAAAAGTCAACCTTGTTGAGTCGACTTCAAAGAGCCCCTGAGTGTAGACATACCCTGTGAGACTGCCTGTTCTCAGCCTGGCCCACACTGTTAGCCACATGGGAAATGGGACCTGCCTGTAAAGCAAAAAATCCTGGCAGGCGCCTTCATCGTCGTCCATCAGAAAGGCACCAACTCATGGTGTGCTGTGCTGTGCTGTGCTGTATGGCTCATGGGGGCTTCACAAACTCGGTTCAGTAGCACTGAAATGCAACCAGTGCTGGGGTGGATGGTAGTAGCCAAGCAGAGCACAGTGCTCACCTCCAGAGGAGGACAAGCATACACAGGACAGCTCTTGATCTCCACTCCCCCAGCCTTTCCAAACTCCCTGCTGTGAAGCAACAGCTTCCAGCCTTGCAGTCCCATGGTCGGAATCAGTGTCTTACCACCTTGGTTTCAAGTTTGAGCAGAAGGAAACCCCTGTAGTCTGCTGCCCAGAGTTGCGTGACCAGCTCTGCAGGGCTGCTGGTGAGACAGTGCATGCAGGAGAGAGGCATTCGACTCCTCTTGGTTGTGTAGCAGCTCAGGGCCATGTCCACTCATGGGGGGCTGCCCTGCCCCATGCCATGCTGCTGACTTTAATTGGAAATCCAGGGCCCCAGTGCCTCACTCCACCTCACTTGTTCTAGGTGCAACCCTGAACAAGGGGGTCCCTCTGCCCCTTTCTGCTCCTGTGAGACCTTCCCCCGGACAGGACTGCAGGATCAGCCCTTCTCCACCCTTTTCACCCCGCATTTTGGGGCCCAGGCAGGAGGCACGCAGGACCATGGCAGGGAGAGTCTTTCCTACCAGTGTCTCTGGCATGGGGGAATTGGCCTCAGCCGTGCAGCATTTGCACCATCTGACCTGTCCCCCCACACTGCCCTGCGTTCACCCCATTCTTGTAGAAGTCAGAGTCCCTACTCTGGATGCGCCTTCACCTGTGGCTGGCTCCCTGCCACCCACCATCCCAGTCCACCCACGCCTGGCCCTGGCACGGGGATGCGCCTTCATCCCCAGCTGGGTCCCTGCCACTCATCATCCCATCCACTCACATCTCACCTCCAGATATGGCCTTGCGCCCACCTGGCTGCCTGTCATGCACACACATAGCCTCTACCCCTGCAACATATGCAGCTCCAAGTCCGTACTCACACTACATGGTGCCCTGGGTCACAGCCTCGCCTCCATCTCTCTCTCTCACACACACACACACACACACACACACACACACACACACACACACACACACACACACACACACACAATGTCCATGTATGCTGCTACAAACCCACTCCTACGCAGAAACGCACCCATCCTCTCAGGCCTGACACACACACAGTGTGTCCATGTATGCTACCACACACCCACTCCTATGCAGAAACGCACCCGCCCTCGCAGCCCTACCACACGCACACACACCAAGCGCTCTTCGCAGGTCGCGATGCCCCCTCAGGCAGCCCTTGGCCGCGTGGGCCGTGCCACATGCTGGCCGATATAAATACGCAGCCAGCCGCTGTTTGCTTTGGGAGCAGGAATGTTCCCAGACCTGAGCTGAGAGAAACCAGCTGTCTCCCCTCCCCAAACCCACAAGCAGGCCCCTGGCCAGGAGCCCCTGGCAGCCTAGAGCCAATGGCAGGGCTGCCTGGGCCTGGGAGGAGCCCTGACCCCCAGCCAAATCCCACAGAGCCAAGCCTTGGGGCTCCCACCCGCCCGGCCTCCGCTCAGGATATTTATAACAACAAGCAGCGCCTTGAGTCATGGGTGCAGAGCAAGTCGGCACGAGGGCCTGCACCACCCTTGCCTCTGGCTGCTGGCACTGCTGTGCCCAGATCCTTTGCCAGTCCTGTCTGGGCTGGCATGGTGGGGGACCCAGGGCAGATCCTGCTGCTCTCAGGGGCCAGGTGGCTGAGTCCTGGGAGTGCTCAGCAAACCGGACTGTGATTCTTTATGTCAATGACATGTTCCCTGGCTCCTGCCACGCAGGGCGCCATCTCTGGTGCTGGGACCCTCTGCCCTGGCAAATGCCCCAGCCCTGGTCATGCCCCTGGGGAGGCTCGTCCTCTAGGTCTCAAGGTCCTTGTGTAGGGCATCTTCATGACCACACGTCTAGCACAAGGGCAGGGCTCCACATGGACCCACAGACAGCCACAGCCACCCGGGAGACACACACACACACACACACACACACCCATTCACCCACATTCATTGTCACTGCCAGTCACACTCAGATACAACAGCCACTGTCACACCTGGGCACAATACCCGTGCACAACCACTGCTACACCCAGGCCAACCTCTGGCACACCTAGGTATGGCACCCATGCACAGTTACCATCACACCTGTACACAACACCCACGCACAACCATTGTCGCATCCACCCACAACACCAACACTGTCAATCCCTGCACACACCTAGACACAGTCACCGTCACAGCAGGGCATAACACCTGTACACAGCCACTATCATACCTGGCTGCATCCAGACACAACATCCATGCACAATCACTGGCACAATTAAGACATAACAGCTGTGAACAACCACTATCAAACCCAAACACAACATCCACTAGCAAACCTGGCTACATCTCAGCACAAAAGCCAGGCACCATCACTGTCACATCTGAACGCAATACCCACACACAACTTCTGTCAAACCAGATACAAAACCCATGCACAACCATTGTCCTACCTGAACACATACAGACACAACACCCACTCAAACCTGGACACACTCAGACACACAACCCACATACAGTCACTATCACAGCAGGACACACACAGAGGTGCAACACCCACACAGACATGACACCCATACACAATCACTGTCACCCAGACAAAACCCTAGTGCACAATCACTGTCACACCAGACATGGCACTCACACGTGTACTGTCACAGCACATCACTAAACTCAACACAGATCGTGTCACACCCATTTGCAGCACACATTAGTGATTGTTAATGGGAAACCATCATCAAGCAGGTCCTGGGGGAATCTGTTTCTGCCCAGTGATGTCATGAGCTGCATAACAGAGTTCAGGAGTTAAAACCCCATTGAGATTGAACGGTATGAACTAACCCTTTAATTACCATAACTAATCAAAATGTATCAGATGAAGTGGGTTGGAGCCCACAAAAGCTTATGCTCAAAGAAATCTGTTAGTCTATAAGGTGCCACAAGACTCTGGTTGTTTTTAATCAAAATAAGGACCTGAGACTGACAGCCCCACGGCCAGTGGGGAGAGTCCAATGCTCCAGGTTAATCTGACTGACAGGGCAGACAGGTCAATGAGGGGTCCCATCATCTGTGTGAGTTGGCTTTGCTTGTGTCTGCAGAGAGTGGGGCCAAGGGCCGGTGCCCAGGCTGGATGCAGAAGTGGTCCCTCAGGTGTGCAGGTGACGTTTGAAGAGGATGGCGATGAGCTGCAGGTGCAAAGAGGGAGAAGAATTTCCTCAAGAAGGGTATAGTGGGAAACTGCCAAGTCCAGTCCAAGCAGCATCCCAGGGGCTGGTCCCTGCCCAGGTGACTAACGTGAGGGTGTTGCCAGAGGAGCACTGAGGAGTCTCCTTTTCTGAGGCCGAGGCATGGATTTCAATGACTGGGCCAAAGATGTCCAGGGCAGCCTGCGAAGTCCCTCTCAATTCACCAACAGACATAGCCCAAAGTGGGCAAAGACCTCATGATCTCCAATCCAGTGGGGCTCTCATCAGTCTGGTGACTGCACCAGTTTGTAACCCTAGACGCCAGTGAGGCAGTAAAATATGAGACAGGTGGGAGCCAAATCCCCACCTGATGGTAGCACATAACAAGCCTGAACTGCCCATTGCCACGAGGAGGGCCAGAGAGAGCAGTACATAGCGACCAGCTACAACCTTGGACTTCTAGTCCAGCCAGAGCCTACAGGAGGCATAGAGCAGCACACCCACTGGAAACCAAAAACCAATGGGGCAAGCCCAATCCCAATGAAAAGGGCCAAGGCCCCCAAACTAACCTGAGCTATGGTAATGAACCATCAAGGTTCAGAAGGCCCCAGAACAAGTAGGGTGAATCACTGGTTTGCCTAGACAGGCTTACGGCATCTGGCCCACGTAGCCTTTTAATGACGATTATCATGTGGTGCATGGAGAAATGGACATGGGATGCTACCTCTGGCCAACGTGCTTTGATTCAGGGTTAATGTTTTCCCCTCTAGATTCTGGGGCTGGTATATGGTGTTAGTATGGGACCTGGGTGTGCTGCTAAGACCATCCCGCGTGGCAGAATGCTATCCGGGGCGCCTCTCAGAAACTTAATGGGGTTTTTGGCTGGCATCTCCTTGGGCCAAAGGGCAGGGGTGGGGTTCATGAGACAGACAATCTCCAGCACCAGTGGAAAGAATCAAGGCAGTGGTCAGGCAGGACAATGAGGGAGTCAGGGGGCCGGGGGTCCTACCTTCTGTGTGAGCTGGAGCTGCTGTGTCTGGGCAGGGCAGGGCCAAGCCTGGAGACATGGCACCCCAGCCCAGAGAGCTCAGCTGGAGGCAAGAGCAGCCACGCTGAAGCAAGAGAGGCTGGGGCTGAGGCTGTCTAGACCTGGGGGCAGTGACTGAGTGGCTGGGCAGGACGGTGGGGACCCTGGGCAGGGCCTGGGACAAGGAGATGCCACTGGCCCAGAGGCTGCATGGGCCAGACTGGGAGGGACTGCAACTCTGACAGATGCCAACACGTGGAGAAGAGCCCAGACCCCTAGCGCCTGGGGGCACGTGGCCCCCGCCAGAGGCAGCGTCCGACCAGCAGCATTCCTGCAGCCCAGCCAGGGCTGGGATGTGTGAGACACAGGCTGTGACTGTCCCTTGCACCCAGAGATGCTGGGTGGGGTTCCCAGGCCAGGGGAAACATTGGGTGTTTGTCTTTAGTCTTTCCTAATTTAAAAAAAAAAACAAAACAAGGAGTCCTGTGGCACTTGAAGACTACCAAATTTATTTATTGCATGAGCTTTCATGGGAGAAAATCCCACTTCGTCATACGCTTCAGTCTCACCTCTTCAAAGTGTCTGACGAAGTGGGATTTTCTCCCATGAAAGCTCATACAATAAATAAATTTGGTAGTTTTTAGGTGCCACAGGACTCCTTGCTTGTTTTGCTGAACTGGACTAACAGGGCTGCCCTTTTGGAACTAATTTTTTAATTGGTGGCTGTTTTATAAACTGAATTGCTTTGAACTGTACACCTTGGGCAATGGGTCAGGGAAATGGCCAATGCACAGAGTGGGTCCCCTGGAGTGAGATAAGTGACCAGGACACTGTTGGGGGTCAAGCCCCGGGCAACCTGGGCCTGACCCACACTAGCGAGTAGGAGGGCAGCCCTCAAGGTTAGGCCACTCTCTGGATACAGGGAGTAGGAGTGAGGGCTCAGAGATCCTTTCCCTAGCCAACTCCCCTGGGGCTGTGTGTGAGCCAGGAAAGTTCCCACCATAGCAGACCCATAGATACCCCCCCCTGCACTGGGAACAGGGCCTCACTGCACGTGCGCTGACCAGCGGGACGGGAGACCTGCCCCAATCACCCAGGCAGGGGTGGCATGAGCAGAGCAGAAGGTGGCCAGGAGAGCCCAGGTGCCTGGTTCACCATAAGCAGCTAACCTGCCTGAAACTGCAGCCATGTGGGGTGGTGCCTCTCCCACTCCAAGCTTACACCCAAAGAAATTTGTTGTCTTAAGGTGCCACTGGCGGGCTGTCATTTTTTCCCATTCCTATAGTTACCCCACAACTTGGTCCTGGTGATGCCAGCTGTCTTCCTCTCCCAGCTGCCCCTCCCAGATGCCCACATGCTGAGGACCAAATTCTCTGCTGATGGAAGAAGGTGGGCCAAAGACACAGCATCTTTTGCTCACCTGCTGTGCTCTGCCCCCCCCACCCCAACTGCACATGGGTCTGCACCAGGCAGCAGGGCAGAACGGCCTTGTGAGCCTCACCATCTCCAGCCAGTTCACACAGGCACTTGCGGCCCATCACTGTGTCCCCTCTACCAGCACAAAGGGTGCAGCGAGCCTGAAAGAGGACACTGGCATGGTGCCCATGCTACCCTGGGAGTGCCCCGAAATCCTGTGCAGCTGTGACTGTAGACTGACAGCCCCTGCCTGCCCAGCGCCCCACACCCAGCCCCAGCTGCTGACAGCGGGGAGAAGAAGGGCCTTTTGATTGCTGAGCGGCAGGCGCCTGCTGGAATGTGCAGGGGCGCCTGGCTCAGGCTGTTATTCCAGGCAGCTCTGTGGTGTGCGCCTAAGGGGCGACCTTGTGCAAGTGAGGAGGCACCAGCAAGGGGCCGGGGCCGCCCCTTCTCCCCCTGCCCACAGCACAGACCTTTCCGCTGGGCAACTGACTGGCCTAGATACCACCAGAGCCATGGCTCAGGGCAGGGTGCTGGCTCCGGGTGCGGGCAGGGCAGGCAGCGCTGGGAGCTGGGTGGAGCCCCGCCAAGGGGGCTCCAAGTGGAGGGGGTCTCGTCTGCAGCCATCTGCGGAGCAGCTGCAGGGAAAGAGAAATAAACAGCCCCAGGCAACAGCGCTCCTGAGCCATAAACAGCCCCTGTGAGGGCTGCTGGTTCCTGCTGAGCCAGGAGACCTCAGCCGCTACAGCAATGTGTGTGCATGGCCGTGCACGTGCACGTGCACTGCAATGAGCACACTGAGCCCAGGGGTGGGCCTGGAGCAGGCGTGTCCCCGTTGCACACAGAGCCCTGGGACCAGGACCACATGCGGGGGGAACCTGTCACACTGAGCCCAGGGGATGAGCCAGGTTGTGGGGAGGGCTGGCACCCTGAACCTAGGGCTTGGGCTATGTGGGGCAATGGATGGTCTTGGTGCACTGAGCCCAGGGGCTGAGCCAGGTATGTGGGAGGGAGCATGGGGGGGGGGGGTCCTGGCACCCGGAGCCCAGGGGCTGCACCGTGGGGTGCAGGGGAGGCCCTGCTGTACCAAGCAGTAACTACTCTGTTCTAGGGCCACACTGTGCCCTTGAGGAGGACGAACCAGGAGTAGGACCAAAAATAACCCCTGGGCTTTACGCCAAACTGCTCTGAGGTCGGGCGCCATCTGCCCGCGCCTGTGACGGATGAGGGGGCAGGGCAGGCAGCACGGAGCCGTGGGCATCAGGCACCAGAAGGAGGATTTCTTTGCCTGGTGCAGCGTGGACGGAGCTGGCCGGGGTCCCCAGCCCTGACCTGCCACAGCTGGTGGGGGGGGGGGGCTAGCCTAGGACCCAGCTGCCACCCATCGTCCTGCTGGCATGGGTCACACCCCCAACTTAGGATTAGGCTGAGTTCTTTGGTCCCCCTTTTGATTTGAGTCACATCAAGGCCGTGCGGGATGGAGGGGCTCCTAGCCCCACCAGCTACCCCATCCTCAGGGCAAGGGATGCACTCTCACACAGCTAGCTGGAGCAGGGCATCCAGTTTCTTGTCAGGCTGTGCCACTCCAGCCCCACATCTGCCCCTTGCCAGCCTGGCACATGGCCCTTCCCCTGCTCCTGCACCAGCCTCCCCCACCCCCTCTTCTGCAGGGGCTTGTCAGCCCCCTTCCCAGGCTGGTGCTGGGGAGAGCAGGGGGCAGCCTGACCCATGGCTTGGGGTCGAAGGGGGGAGCAGCCGGACCCATGGCTCATGGGCGGGGGGATCTGCACTCTTCAGCTCTCTCCCCCCACCCTGGGAGAATGGTGTCGGCTGCTCCCCCCCACTCACTAACTTCCCTGGCTCCTGAGCAGGAGAAGCCCCCCTGTCTCCTGCCACGATCTGATTGGCTGCTTTTCTCCAGGAGGCAGAGCATGGGGGAAGCAGCCAATCAGAAGAGGTTCCCCTTGGGGAGGGCTGGGGCCCCAGGGGTCTACCCTGGCACCATCCCCCAGCTATAGGGGCCCTGCCTGGTGCCCAGCTCTGTCCTGGGATGCCTGGTCCTGCTCTGCTGCTGTGCCCCCAAGTCACACAGCCATCAGTCAGGGCTGAGCCAGCCACCCATGGGTCAGCACCAAGCCAGAGTGACGAGCCAGCATGTGGGGGGGGGGGTCACAGCAGGATCAGGGTAGAGGTGTCGGCCTTATGGCTCAGCCGGCTCCGAGAGCTGAGTCCTGGTTTACAGGCTGCCAGGTGCCAATGCCTGCCCCACCAGGCAGTGCCTCCTGCAGCGCCTGGTGTCTGCCAGCGTGTGCCCAGCCTGCACGTCTGGGGTGTCCTGGGAGCCTCGCAGTCACAGGACAGTGTCCTGCAGCGTTGTCTATGCCTCCACACCTCTGGGGCGGTGCTCGCTTGGGGTGGGCTCAATGGAGCTCCCTCACCAACTCCTTGGTGTGGAAGCAGGGTCCCAAATGCACCCACTGGGCCATCTCCTTCCCAGTCCATGAGATACTACAGGGGCCACATGTCCCCTGGGAATCAAGGATGGCCTGTGCGTCAGATGCCTCAAGACCATGGGGAGGATGAGACTGGTGGGAGAAGGGCTTCTCAAAGGAAACATGAAAGTGGCCATTCATTTTGGGGGGTGCTGTCACTTATAGGGAAGCGGGTTAGTCTGAAGGCAAAGCTGGAAGGTCCCAGGAAGTGGTGGCCTGATTTCCCAGAAGGTTGACTGGTCTGGTGAGCTACATCCTCTGGCCCACTATGAACGCCAGAGCTTCCCCTCATCAATGAGCCACATCCCTCTTGCTAGCCTTTGCTTCACCAGCTGCTGCTGGAGCCACTCCTGGATGAGATCCATCTGGTGGACAAGGTCAATGGCAGCTGGGGAAGAGGGGGCTGCTGACAGCCCCTGGTAAAAAGTAGATGGAACCGGTCATTCACACAGATGGGGATCTGACTTGTAGATGCATGGTCAGTACTTTGACTTGAAAACTCTGTATGTGGCAGGCGCATGGCTCAGTTACCCTGCAGATGTAGTACAACATCTCAGATTTTGTTCTGGCATTTGGTTCACTCCTTTGGTTTATCCATCTCTTTGGCAGAGGTGGATGTCCAGTAACCAGGAGATCCTTGCACCAGCATCTAGCGGTAAATTTTGGGCTTCAGTCTGAAACAATGTGGTCTGACAGTCTATGAAGTCAAACCATGGTTTGCACCAAGAGACAGGCAGCAGTCACAGCAAATGGTTGGTAGCTGCAGAGGATGAAAATACTGTTTTATTCAGACTGTCCATGACAATTAAGTTTACTGCTTGGCCATTGGCCATTGGGAAGTCCACAATGACGTCTGAATGTACAAAGGACCCAGGACAACTCTGGGGTGACTGAGGTTCTGAGGGGTCTAGTCCATGACATGTTGGTACACATACAGTATTCTAGCAACCTTGGAGTCATGCTCACATGAAGAGCAGCAGAAAAAAATGGGCTATCATGCATGAGGTCTTAAACCAACCAACGGGCCTGGCAATAGAGTGTGGCAGTGTGACGGGCTGCTCCCCAGATCTGGTGCGGTGTGCTGCTGTGACATCTGCCCCCAGTTCCCACTCCAGAGCCCTGATTCACCCCTCTTTGCCAAGTGACCACTCACACCTGAGTCAGTCCACTTCTCATGTGTAATCAGTCCCAAGCAGTGGGTGTATGCCCTCTGGCTACTCGAGGGACAGCCCTGAAGCGAGCACCCCCAGCCCCAGTTACCACACCAGGAGCCACCATTTACAGAGACTGGGTCCCACCCAAAATTACCATACACTGAAGTCCGTCCATTTGAAAAAGAAATGGATTGCACTCAGCCTTCTTCACTCATACTTGTCTAAGCAGTGGTTCTCCACCTGCTCTTTGCCATGGCACACATTGAGACTTTTAATTATTTTGAGGCACACCATC
This sequence comes from Podocnemis expansa, assembly GCA_007922195.1. Classification (NCBI taxonomy): domain Eukaryota; kingdom Metazoa; phylum Chordata; order Testudines; family Podocnemididae; genus Podocnemis; species Podocnemis expansa. The sequence continues at coordinate 394,332 of ML682046.1, forward strand.
ATATAGTCTCCAAGTGAATTCATGAGCAATTCAGAACTCTTTAAGTAGTTTTAAAAAATGTCCATGGCACACCTGCTGATGCCTGATGGCACACTTGTGTGCTGTGGCACACTAGTTGGGAAACACTGCTCTAAAGACCACACAGCTTTAGCTAAAACAACTACTAGTTTATTGATCAGATTATAATTTTGAGTGAGAATATGGCCATCCACGGCAGCATCATAATATAAACAAGTCAGGGGTTAACACAAGGAAATAAAAGGTAAAACATGTATGCTACTCTAATATCTCTATCTAAACTGACCTCATAGTCCAAGTTTATGCTCACGGTGCTTGGCTGTCAGATGTTTTTGCAGCCAGTCTTTGCTTGAGACCAGGCAGGGCCCAGATCTTGCTTGAAGTTGTTTCAAGGTGGAGATTCCCAGGCAAAAAGCCCCAAATCCCTCCAAGTGTCTTTCTTTGTTCTAAAACCCTCGACCACTCCCTTTCCGGGCAGACATGGTCTCCTTGTCTGATCTGAGCCAGGGAACTGAATTAGCATACCTTGGTTGCCTCCTCCAGGTGCTTGCATGCTTTGCTACTTTGGTTGTTTACACATTGCTGGGAGCGAGTTAGTGTCTGTCTCCTGCCCCCTTGAGCTGGCATAAAAACATACAATCACAGTGCATAAGTGAACAGAAAAATCATAAGATTATACAGAAATATAAATAGATATAAATATAGAATCTTATTGTTCATAGCCCAGGGTGCACAGCTGTGCATCCCATGACAGGTGGTACAGTCATTGTGACGCTGTCCAGATTTAGGGGACCATGTATGAATGTATTTCATATTAATATAGCCACAGTTGCAGTAATCCATGAGCTATGCCATGTTGGGTACCAACAGAAAAGTTGTCAGTTAGGAGTGATTATATTGTTTATGTGTAGTTGTCATATCTGTAGTAGACGTTAGGGATAGTTTGTTATATCTGTGTTTTAACTTATTTAATTCTGGGAAAAACCCCAGCCTGGGTGGCTACAGTCATTGTCTCCTTAATGGCCCATTAAGGAAGTTCACAGGTATAGTGAGCCTGGGAAGAAGCGTGCTCAGTGAGTTACCTGTGTGACTCAACTCCATTTTGAGTTGCAAAAACTCCACACAGTATGGGGAAGGGCCAGAGGTGATAAAAGGCAGCAACCCCATCACCACTTGGTCTTCACTCCCCAGTCTACAGGCAACACTCATTCCTTGAACTATCAATCTGTGACTGGACAAAGAACCAAGGCCCACCTAGGCATTGGGTGTCTGCCAGAGGAACTGGATAAGCCTGCAAACTCCAAATTCTTCTATGGACTTGTTTTACGTGGACTCTAAATTATGTGTATGTATGTGATTCACTTCAACCCTTTAACATCTCTCATATTTTCTTTCTTTTCTTTCATATTAAACCTTTAGCTTTAGTTACTGAAGGATTGGCTGGCAGCGTGGTATTTTAGGTAAGATCCAAGCCTATATTGTTCTGGATGATGTGGCTGGCCCTGTGGAGTCAGGAGAACCTCTTTCTTTAAGAGACCCAGTGGCTAGGTGGGGACCAGAGGAGTGGATGTGCAATAAAGAGGGCTGTTTCTATTTTGTTTTGCTTCATGATGACTGATGTGGGTTATCACAAGCATGATTTGTTACTGATCAGGAGTCCAGCTTAAGTGCCACCCAGGAAGATTCAGAGTTTGGTTCTCAGTTTTGCAGCTTGCCTTGATTTTTGCACATTCAGGTGGTTATCCCAGAAGGGTCCCAATCCCTGTAGGATGGAAGTTCCTGGAGTGCTATCTGGGGACTGCTGGTGCTCACCTGAGGACCATCCCCTAAGTGGCTGGAGAGCACATGTTCAGTGCCTGGGATTGATTACATGCAGGGGACTGGTGCGGACCAACACAGGAGTGGGCGGATACCTACCTAAGTGGGGTAATTCAGGGTTCAGGAGTAGAGTTTAGGGGGTCATGCCTACACCCCAGACCAGACTCTGGGTAAGGGAACATTACGCACTGGAAATGCGGGGAGATTCTGTGGTTCTCAGGTCAGGTTCTACTCAAGGGCCGTAGGGTGGGTCTGAGCATGGAGCTCGGGGGATACCCAGGCTGTACGCCCTGTCGAGCCTGAGCTGGTCTGTTTCCTGAGCCCTTTCAAACTAGACAGGAGACCTCTTGGTCCACAGTAAAACCATCATGCAGCAACAACCCAAGGTGCCCCAGGAGTGTTACAGCAACTCTGGCCAGGGTCCCCTGATATCGTGGGCACAGAAACAGCACCCCACCTTCCCTGATTACACAGGTGCAGCACAGGGCACCCCCCAATACCAGGGGTACACCCCCACTTACACATGGACGGTGGTGCTGGCTCACACGCTAGGCCTGTCCCAGGGGAGTGCTGTAAAGGGCAGCAGCAGACAAGAAGAAATTCTTGAACTTCCTGTGCAGCAGTGCGAGGCGCCAGGGAGCTACCGAGAGGAACTGGAATTGCTCTGTGGAGCGTGACTTCAACCTGGCTGCTATTGCCAAGACCTGCTGGGCTGAGTGGCTCAGTCTGCATGTTACAATCAGCAGGTCTCTACCCTAGATAGGAAGGATCGAGGGGGTAAAAGAAGGTGGCAAGTGGAATGCGGCATCAAAATTGGCACAATCTGCTTCTGCATCCAGTAACTTGGAAGCAAGTGATCCTGGGTGCTTTTGGATCAATGGCCTAACTGACAAAGCGCAAGTTGCAGGTGTTAATGCCTGTCCGCTACAGACCCTGAATCACACCCAGTCTATACTGTGTATGGCGAACTGTGAAAGATCCCAGGGCACTTCAACCTGAGACACGGATCCTGGAGTCTGTTGCTGCCAGTACTAAAACATCCTTGGGAGCTCTAAATATTATCACTCATGGCTTCCTGATTCCAAACATGTTGCAGCCAGCTGGGAGGAAGTCTTTCCTAGACCTTGTCCTAACAGATAATGAGGAGCTGGTCACAGAACTAAACATTAATGGTAGCTTTATGAACAACTGATCAGGACTTGATCACATTTATAATCTGCAAGCAGAATAAAGTCCAGACCAGTAACACAGACACTTGGTGCTTTAATAGGGAGAGTTTCACAAAACTATTAGGAGCCAGAGCAGCTGGAAGGAAGAATTTAATCAGAAAAGTGTGAATGATAATTGGCAATTGCTTAAGAACATCTTGGGTGCCCAGAAAGCCGCAACTGAGAAAGAAGGCTCCACTGATTGAAAAAGTGACAAGGTAAAAGGCAAATGAAAAAAATTTAAAAAGTAAAATACAAATGCAACAAATGGGAAAAAAGGAAGCTGACAGTAAATCAGAAGCTAGGAGTTGCAAAAAGCTTGGGAAGTGAAGCTAAAGGACACAAGGCGACCTCTATGGGCAAGAGATTTAAGGAAACGAGGGAGTTTTTTAAGCACATTAAGAACAAAAAGAATCCTCACAATGTTGTTGGTCCAGGGCTAAGAGGAAACCGTAGAGTGAGCAACAATAATACAGAGGTGACGTGCTAATTCTCCGCAAAAGGCCATCGCTGGCCTACACCATTTGAAAGCCTTCCTGCTGTGTTGTGGAGTTGTCACGTGGTGCTATAAGTCTGTAGGTGATGTGAAACAATGGTACCCAAAACAGGACCACGGCATTCTGTGCACAGCTCACGAGATAACAACATGGCTGTGACTCCAGTTTTCACTGTTTAAATTAATCTCAACACCTACAATTGGTGGTCGTTGATCAAAAGTCCCAAACAACTTGCAAAAAGATTGTTTTGCAAAGAAACCATGAAGCTGTTTTAGCATGTGGCAAAGACATCAACCGGTCGCCACAAACTAACATGGGATGTTTGCCCATCTCATACCTTTCCATCTCCCACGTGATGAGAATAGGGCTCTGTATTATCAATACACATGGTGACCAGATGAGCTGGAGGGCAGCACCAGGAACACTAGATTGTGTGCCCATAGTTCGTTCTGCATTGTGGGTAAATTATATGTTCCCCATCTGCAGCAACAAGGGGCGATGGCTGGGGTGCCTCTTAGCAACACAACACAGAACCAGCTTGAGTCCTTGCCCAGTAATCTGGGAAAACTGATCACCACCCAGGGTGCTTGTAGGAAGCAACGCTTCCCCTGTAAAAACACCCTCTGTGTACAATAAAACCATCTGCTAGAAGGGCGAGGGTATCTGTCATTCATCTGGAAAACCACCACCACAGTGTTTCCAAAGGTGGTGACCACAGGCAAGCACAGCATGCTGGGCAGGGGCCTTTCTCTCAGTTTCCCACCTCGTGTGAGTGTCCTTTTAACAAGCCCCTGCCTCTGCTGCACCCCACTCTCGGCTGGGTGTCCTGGCCAGCGAAGACACAGCATTCAGTGCCGGTTCCATGGGTCCTCCTTCCACCCTGAAAAGGATGGGGGCATGGAGTGATGCCTGGCTTGCTGTGGCTACCAACTCTGCTGCCACCTACTACTCCCACGGTACTCATATGGCCACTTCTGCCCCATGGCATTCTGGGGCTCTGCCAATGAGCCCAGCTCTCAGAGACTTCAGCAGGTCTCACGGCTGTGTTGTCTGTCACTGTCGGACTTGGAGCCATAACCCCAAACACAAACAAGGCAACTCCATAAGGTGTGGTGGCCTGTGTTTTCAAACCACCCCAAAGACTTCCCAGCAGGACCCCTCTCCCTCTTTCAGGGCTTTGGCATCTCTATGCCTGCCTAGCAAGTGGGGGTCTCTTGAGGCACCCTCCTCAACCAGCTCAGGCTGAGCCCAGTTCTGCTGGCCCGTACTCAGACGATCAGCATAGGAAGACCTCATGGCCAGCGCCCAGCACTCCGGTGACTTGCAAGCCAGTCATTACCAAACCAGAGCGCTCTGGCAAAGCAGATCTGCCCACTGAGCACGTAGGCAAAGCAAGAAAGTCTATGCACTTACGGTCTGCTCCAAATGCCAGATGTCAGGTGAAAGTGCATCCACACCCTGCCTGCGCTAGCCGCTAGCCTTTTAATTCAGTGTCACTTTCAGATGGGCCCATATTAGTGTTAGAGATGAAGATACGCAGCTTCATACTAGGATCTAGTCAAAGTGCTCATGAAGCAAGAGTGGCCATTCTGATGCTAAAATACAGCTTTAATCTCTATCTAATTTAGCACGCCCATATAGTTGTACAAAGTGAAAAGCGGGAATGCTAACAAAACACTTTGGGATTCTACCTCCACAGGGGAAGTTGCAGTTTGTGAAAACAGGGAGGATATGCCCTTTAAAGCTTACGTCAAAGGGAAAAGTCTCTCCACAGACTGAAAAATGTATTATTTGTTGGGAAAACAAAAAGAAATGCAAAACTCTTCAAAGCCAGCAGTACTAGCCTGACTTCTCTGCCTCTGGCAGCAGAAACAGGAGAGATGAATTGTACTGTGGGCTACTGGCTGAGGTTTCTAGTTTAGATGATGTGCCACCAACCCTCTAGCATGCAGGTTGCCTTCAGAAACACACAAGCAAGTCAATCTGGCACATGTCAGAGTTGTACCGAAGGAAAGAAAACAGACTCTGAATCTGATCAGAGCATCACGTTCACCTGGTCTGTAGCCACGAGAGCAAGCACGTCCTCCAGTGCTGGTCCTGTTGCATTGTTTGCTTGAGAAAAACACATAGGGGAGGCAAGAAACTTCACAAAATAGAAAAATCTGAGAGCAAAACAGATCTGAGTGAGGCAGCACTTCAAAGGGGAGAGGCCGCTGCTGCACAAAGTATCAAAGAGGGATGCGGTGGCTAAGGACTTGGTTTATCACACAACATGCCTTTCTTCTTAGCTGTGTAAAACAAACTTTGAAGCAAAACCATCATGTTACACTGCAACAAGAGTCATCTTAGGTCAGGACACACATTTGGCCAGTTGGTGAAAGAGACAATGATCTTACGTACAACAGAAAAGTTCTTCTCTCTCTCTCCAAGCTGCTATGAAGGTAGCTAGCCTTAGTCTCCACCAATGTAGAAATGGCAAGTATTTCAGAAGCCTATTAGAGACAAATGAGAAAACCACTGTGGTTCTGCAATCTCATTCCATGCACAGCAAGGAGAAGACAAGTTCACCACTGCTCTGCACTATGCAATAACATCAGCTGACGCTGTCCATGCTGATAATAATCTGAGACAGGAATTTAGTCATCCAGATGTTTTGCGGATGTTCTGGTGAGTTACAGAAAGGAATGAAACTAAATGCAAGGGGGTGTAAAACATAGGATCAGGTCATAAAGTAACAGCAAATCAGAGCAGTTTACAGGTTCAAACCATGGGAAGCCTGAAGTCAAATTACCCTTTGTAATGTGAAAAGAACCCATAATCTCGATAGAGTCCTGCTTTCACAGAATTTAGTTTGCATATTAATTCGAGTTCAGCTGTTTCTCTTTGGAGTCTTGATGTCCCAGGTACATCTCTAACGACAGTCGTTAACAAATCCCACACAAGGATGGATTACAAGCTATTAGAAGAACCATCCCAGATGATGACAAAGCGCAGCTCGTGACTGAACTTTGCGACTTTGTACTCACCCACAACCACTTCAGATTTGAGGATCATTTATATCTCCAAATCAGTGGCACTGCTATGGGCACCCGCATGGCCCCACAATATGCCAACATCTTTATGGGCGACTTAGAACAACGTTTCCTCAAGTCTCATCCCAAGACACCTCTTCTTTACCTGCGCTACATCGATGACATCTTTATCATCTGGACACACGGCAGGGATGCTCTTGAAGATTTTCACAGAGATTTCAATAATTTCCACGACACCATCAAATTGAGCCTGGAACACTCCACACAGGAGATCCACTTTCTTGACACTACAGTACAAATCAGGGATAGACATATCACCACCACCCTATACCGAAAACCTACTGATCGGTATAGTTACCTACATCCTTCGAGCTTCCATCCTAAACACACCACACGATCCATTGTCTACAGCCAAGCCCTAAGATATAACCGCATCTGCTCTGATCCCTCAGACAGAGACAGACATCTTGAGGATCTCTATCAAGCATTCTTGAAACTACAGGACCCACCTGGGGAAGTAAGAAAACAAATTGACAGAGCTAGACGGGTTCCCTGAAGTCATCTACTACAGGAGAGACCCAAGAAAGAAAACAACAGAACACCACTAGTCACCACATACAATCCTCAAGTCAGACCTCTGCAAAAGATCATTAAAGACCTACAGCCTATTCTAAAAGATGATCCCTCTCTCTCTCAAGCATTAGGAGACAGACCACTCCTTGCCTATAGGCAGCCCCCTAATCTTAAACAGATACTCACCAGCAACTACAGATATAACAACAAGAACATTGAAGCAGGCACACACCCTTGCAAAAAACCATGCTGCCAAGTCTGCCCACATATCTACACAACAAACACCATCATAGGTCCTAATCAAGCCTGCTACTCCATCAAAGGCTCATTTACCTGCTCGTCTACTAATGTGGTCTATGCCATCATGTGCAAGAAATGCCCCAACACCTTATATATTGGACAAACAGGACGATCGCACCGTAAGAGATTGAATGAGCACAGAGCTGATATCAGAAATCAAAGAACAAAGAAACCAGTTGCTGAGCACTTCCATCTTCCTAATCGCTCGATGATGGATTTGTTAACAACTGTCGTTAGAGATGTACCTGGGACATCAAGACTCCAAAGAGAAACAGCTGAACTCGAATTAATATGCAAACTAAATTCTGTGAAAGCAGGACTCAGTTGAGACTATGGGTTCTTTTCACATTACAAAGGGTAATTTGACTTCAGGCTTCCCATTCTTTAAGCCTGTAAACTGCTCTGATTTGCTGTTACTTTATGACCTGATCCTATGTTTTACACCCCCTTGCATTTAGTTTCATTCCTTTCTGTAAGTTCACCCATCTTCGAAGCATCTGAGGAAGTGGGATCTTCTCCCACGAAAGCTCATGCAAAAAATAAATCTGTTAGTCTTAAAGTGCCACACAACTGCTTGTTGTTTTTTTACTGGACTAGACTAACACGGCTATCCCTTTGGAAACTGGTGAGTTAGCCTGAGGAACAGCTTTAGTGTGAAACAGCCAGAAGGGAAGCTTCAGAACATTACCCAAAGCCAGCAGATTGGCGTTTGCAGAGGTCAGCCACTTTTGTGCCCCAGCCGATGCAGAGTCTGGCCTGTGGCAAACACATAAAGAGGCAGACAACTCAGCCAGCACTGGGTACCTCCTTACAGAGACACTCTGAAATGGTGCCACGCAGCTGCAGTGCACCCAGAATTGAAGAGTTCTGCACACAGGCCTGGCTCCATGGGTCCCCAGGAGTTTGGGCTCACAGTATGAGTGGCAAACTGCACCTTCCAGGACTCTGCATCTGTCGTGACGAGCTGGGTCAGCTCATCAGTCCCTAGTGCTGCAAAATGGAAATGGGAGAACTTCAGGGCAACATGTTCATTCCCAAGGGAAACATGCCACCTCCTGCTGCTGGCAATCTGAGCCAGGAAGAGTTGACACTACAGCCATTAGCAGAGAGATGCCTCCTGGAACAACACTGTCTATTCAATGATAGAGTCATAGGAAATGTCAAATGTTAAAGAACAGTCACTTCCATGCCCCGGACAATCAGAATCTCCCACACAGCTCTGGAAAACCTAGAACACTCCCCGAATTGACTCGCTGTGAAAAAGTACTGGAGAAAATCAAGTGGGTCTCTGGTCAGGCCAGTCTTGCCTGCACAGAACTGTGGTAAGCCACACGCTCCCGCCAGAGAGCAAAGTAACAGTGATGTCTACTAGCCGTCTCACCAGCATGGGCACATTCCCGAGCGCCCTGCACAGACGGGTTCTCAGCTTTTGTTTTACCTGTGACTATCGCTGTGACACTGAGCAACCCGACCGTTTGTCTTGCAATAACAGTAACAGAAATGAATGCAACTGTGGTAAAATGGCCTTTTTAATGCAGTGGTCCCCAAACTTTTTCTGTCGCTCCCCCTCCAACCCCCACCTCCACAATGGCATCTGTCCACACACTCCTCAGGAGCTGCAGCCAGGAGGGGCTGGGAGGGAGTTAGGGACCACAGCTGAATCTGCAGCTGAGGCTGGGCTGGGACAGATTAGAGCTGGGAGCAGAATGAGATGGGGTGGCACTCCCTGTCACAGGTGGCTTGGGTCCCCCAAATGTTCCTCTCTGTCCCACAGTTTTTGGACTTGGGTTTTAATGTGTTGCTGGTGTCACTGTTTATTCCCATTTCTATGGTAATAACCCTATTTGGCAGATCCACAACCCATCTCATCTTAAAGCAGACATACTAAGCTTTCCAGTGATGCGTGATGATGAGATGGTATAGAGAGCCACCCACATCACTGGTGTCTCCCACTCGTTGAAAAAGGCAGATGTGTTTGATGCATATTTCTGGCTTGTATTTGGGAAAAACACAGGCGATGTGGGCACATTCTGTTATAACACTTTCCACCCAGCAGTATCTCAGGCAGATGTTAAGGAGCAGCTACTGAAGTTAAACATTTTTAAAGCAGCATGTCTGTCTAATGTGCCTCCAAGAGTTGTAAAAGAGCTGACTGAGGAGCTCACTGGACTGTTAATGCTACTTTTCAACAAGACTTGGATCACTGGGGGGGGGAGAGTTCCAGAAAACGTGAAGAAAGTTAATGTTGTGCCAATTTTTAAAAGGTGGGAAACGGCATGACCCAAATGAGTACAGGCCAATTAGCCTGACATTGAAGATAATGGAGCAGCTGATATGGGACTTAATTAATTAAGAGTTAAAGAAGGGCAGACTGATCAATGCAAATTAACATTGGTTTGTGAAAGATAGATCCTGTCAACTTAATTTACTGTCTTTTTTTGGTGAGATTTGCCAGAAGCTGGGACTGACCAATGGGATCAGTCATTTGACGATTTCCTGTTCCGTTCATTCCCTCTGAAGCATCTGGCACTGGCCACGGACAGGAGACCAGATACTGGGCTGGATGGACCATTGGTCTGACTCAGTATGGCCATGCTTATGGGCACTTATTACAAGCTTGGTTGGTAAAAGTACCCATGTTGCTGAAATGTTCTTAGGTTTCTGTCGGGTATTTGACTGGTGCAGCAGGACATGTGATAAAAAAAATTAGAAGGCTATAGAATTGCCATGCCCACATTAAATGGGTTAAATGGCTGACTGATAGATCTTGAAATGTAACTGCCAATGGGGAGTTGTCATCAAATATGTTTTACACTGGGGTCCTGCAGGGATTGACTCTTGGCCCTAAACTATTTTACATTTTTATCAGTGACATGTAAGAAAATGTAAAGTCATCAGTGATAAAGTTTGCAGATGACAAAAAGTGGTGGTGGGGGGGTGATAAATAATGAAGGGAACAGGTCACTAGATTGCTTTATAAAGTGGGTGCAAGCAGACAAAATGTGTTTTACTATGAATACCACTTCTGGGAAAAAGACTTGAGGCTAGAGGGTAGATGCAGTATATCTAGACTCTCGTAAGGCTTTAGTAGTGTCTCACATCACCTTCTCATTAACAAACTAGGGCAGTATAACCCAGAGGGAACTACTATAAGAAGGGGCCATAACTGGCGGATAACCACTCCCAGAAAGTAGTTATCAATGGTTCACAGTCATACTAGAAGGGCACAACAAGCGGGGTATCCCAGGGATTGGTTCTGGGGCCAATTCTGTTCAATATTTTCATCAGTGATTTAGATGATGGTGTAGACAGTACACTTATAAAAAGTTTGCCAATGATACCAAGCTAGGAGGGGCTGCAAATGCTTTGGAGGATAGGATCACAATTCAAAATGATTTGGACAAACAGGTTAAATGGTCTGAGGTAAATGGAATGAAATTCAATAAAGACAAGTGTAAAGTACTTCACTTAGGAAAGAACAATCCATTACATCAGGGGTCTCAAACTCAAATCACCATGAGGGCCGCATGAGGATTAGTACATTAGCCTGAGGGCAACACCACTGCAACCCTTCCATACAATGATATTACAAATATCAGTAACAATTGTGTTATTGCAGGCTGCAGGAAATAGCTTCAGGAGCCACATGCGGCCTGCGGGTCACGGGTTTTGAGACCCCTGCATTACGGACATACGAAATGGGCAATGACTGCCTAGGAAGGAGGCCTGTGGAAAGGGATCTAACTGGGTGTCATAGTGGACCACAAGCTAAATATGATTCAATAGTGTAATGCTGTTGCAAAAAAGCAAACATCATTCTGGGATGTATTAATAGTATTGTAAGTGAGACATGAGAAGTAATTCTTTCACTCTAGTCTGCACTGATTAGGCTTCAACTGGAGTATAGTGTCCAGTTCTGGGTGCCTCAGTTCAGGAAAGATGTGGACAAACTGGAGAAAGTCCAGAGAGGAGCAACGTGAATGACTAGAGGTCTGGAACACTTGACTTATATGGGAAGATCAAAAGAGCTGGGTTTGTTTAGTCTGTAAAAGAGGAGACTAAGAGAGGAAGTGATAACAGTTTTCTAGTATCTAAAAGGTTATTACAAGGGGAAAGGAAAAGAATTATTCTTCTTACCCCACCGATGATAGGACAGAAAACAATAGGCTTAAAATTATGGCAACAGAGGCTTAGGTTGGACATTAAGAAAAAATTCCTAACTTTCAGGGTGACTAACCACTGGAATAAGTTGCCCAGCAAGCTTGCAGAGTCTCCGTGTGTGATAAAGTGGGGAGACTCTCTTGGGATTATCTTGGGGTGTCATGGATTGTGCCTCAGTTTCCTCTGTTTTCTGTTCCTGTATTCTGGTGATGGGAGCTGGGTGTGTGATTATTACAAGGACCATTGGAGGGTAGATGGGCCTTCCCCAGCCACATGTAGGCAGACCTTATTGGGACCCCCTCCAGCCCCTTCAATTAAGGACCCCAATCCCTGTCCAACTGGTCACACAGGTTGTGTCAGGTCAAAACCAAAACAGTGTTCACTTAGCCTGGGAAAAAGACAAAGGATAGGGCAGGGGGTCTGGGGAGAGAAGGTCTGGGCTATGGCTTGGGTGAAAGGGGCACAGCTCCCCACTCCTCCTGGGGACCTCTCCTGCTGTGACCTCTAGTTAATCTGCTAGCCAGTCTTCTACGCTGTGAGCCTGAAAGCCAAGAAATGCTTCTGACTTCCACACCAGCTGAGAGTCCCTTTTGACTGGAAGGCAGGGTGCTGGGCCTTTGGGCTGTGGAGGAATCACCCTGGGGCCCTGCTGGGGTGGGGTGGGGGGGCGGATCTTGCAGGGGGAAATCCAGGCAGAGAAGGCGCAGACCCTCTGAAGCTGGATTTTGGAGCTGGCTGTCTGGTAGTGTGGAGACCAGGGCTGGACTGGGCCCGACTCCATCACGGCAGAGTCCTGATCAGTGATGACCAGAGGAGACCCAGGCATAATGCCTGAGAGGCTCCATCCCACCGGCATTGGAAGTCTCTAAGAGCAGGTTAGACAAGCCCCCGTCAGGGATGTTTTAAGAGGGTTCTTGGTTCTGCCATGAGTGCAGAGGCCTGGACTCAATGACCTCTCAGGGTCCCTTCCAGTTTTATGAGTCTATGAATCCAAGCCATGATTACAGGCAGGAGGACTGTGTCCTGGGAAGCTGGGACTGGAAAAGAATTTGGAGGCTGTGGTGGATAATCGGCTGAACATGAGCTCCCACAGTGACAGTGCTGACAAAAGAACTAATGCCGTGCTGGCATGCGTAGATGGGGATCCTCAAGTTGGGCAGTGTGGTCATCATTTACCTCTGCATCTGTCACTGGTGTGACCACTGCTGGAATCCTCTGTCCTCTTCTGGTGTCTTTAGTCCAGAAGTTCGCGGGTACATGGGAGAGGGATCAGAGGGGAGCCGCCAGAATTACAAAAGGACTTCTAGGGACAGCCTCAAGGCGCTGAGTCTGTTTAGTTCAGTGAAGAGAAGGTTAAAGGGAGATTTGATTCTGGTCTACAAAAGAGGGTGTGACAATGTAGGAATTTCTATAATATCTGTATGAACTGTATGTGTGCCTCAGTTTCTCCCCATAGGTCACATTACAACCAGTGGGGAGAAAAGGACCAAGGCTACTCTCAGGGCAAACTACAAGACGCAGGTGTGTGTCTCATTCATCTGGATGGCCTTAATAGTGTCACCAAGAAACTGGCTGAAATAGACCCAGAGCAACAAATGGGGGGGGGGGGCAGAGAAACCGTGTGTGAGCAAGAGGGGGCCCGGCTATCGTGGGAAATTTTCTGGCTCACACACTGTCCTAGGGAATTGGTCAGCAAAAGGATCTGAGTCCTTGCTTCCACTCCCTTAACCAGGAACCTTCCTGACCACGAGGGCCCATCCACTCTCTGGTGTGGCAGGATCCTTGTAACCCTGATAAGGCCAGCCTAAAGCTTCTGGGGGGAGGGTCTCACCCCCAACCTTATCCTGGTCACGTAGGGTGAGGGGGGCATGCACCCACTGTCGGGTGCCAGCTCTACACTAGGCTCTTCCCTGACCCACTGCTCATTGCATACAAGTCAAAGCGAACACAATTCATTAAACAGCCACCAATTAAACATCAAATAAAACAAAGAGGAGAAAAGCAGGAGGCAAACACCCAACACCATCCCCAGCCAGGGACCCCCCAGCATCTCTGGGAGTGAGGGACATTCACAGCTTGTGTCTCACACAGTCCAGCCCCTGCCCAACCCTGGCTGTGCTGCAGGGACGCCGTGGGCTGGACACTGGCTCTACTGGGGGCCACTCGTCCCCAGACGCTAGGGCGCCAGGCCCTTGTCTCAGCATCCCCCCACTGGGGTCACGGCCCCTCCCAGTCCAGCCTGTGCGGCCTCTGGGCTGGTGGCATCTCCCTGCATCAGGCCCTGCCCGGGTCCCCGTCACTCTGCCCAGGCGCTCACTCTCTGCACCCAGCTCGAGATGGCTCCGGCCCCTGCTCCAGCTCCACTCGGGTGAAGAATGGCTGTGGCTTAGCTCGGCTCTGCTCCTTGGCCTGGCTCCTCTGGTCTCCCAGCCCCCAGCTGCTCTGTCCTTAGCTCAGTCCCCTCTGCCCAGGCAAACTCCAGCTTACATGGAAAACGGGACCCCCACTACTCCACCCTGTCAGTCGCTGACCTGGCCACTTGCCCTCTCCCTGTTGATTCTGGGGTCTGCCATCTCAGGGTCCTGCTCCCCCATCCACCCTCTCCCACCCTTTGGTGCTGGAGGATGCTGGCCAAACGCCTCTCAGTGTCTGTTCGTGACACCCCCTGGCCAACGCAAGCCACGACTCAGCCTGTCCTGTCTCTTAGGAGTGAAGCTGGGCGCAAAGCCCAGCCCAGAAAAACGGGCCGGAGGGTGTGTAGTGGGCAGGGATAAAGGGCTGGCTCGCGGCATAGTCAGTGCGCTCACATGCACGCACAGCACCTGATGGACTTACTGCAGCGTGGCCAGTGCAGCACTGTGCAATGCCCAGCCTGGGTGGTGCTTTAACCATCACGTCCCTGGGCTGAGCTAAGGTGACAGTGTGGGAAAATCACTGCGAATGCTGGGTGAGGCACATTAACCCAGAGGAGCAGCCAGGTTTCCCTCGGCCTCTGGCTCCATGTTTAACTGGAGCTCACAGCGGGACGTGGGGTGGGGAGGAGGGTGCAGGCTCATAGGGCCAATCTTAGGAGGTGCTGAAGCCCTGTTGGTTCCCCACAGGAGCAGTAGGAGCCCGAGTGGTCTGGCCCCCCGAAGGGTTCCTCCAAGGGACTGATCCAGATGGCTGGGCCATAGCCCTGACCTTGGGATCCCTGCCACTGGGAAACAGAAATTTGACAGCAGCTCTCCAGTTTAACGGCCACAGGGCCAACATGGTGCCCTGGCTGAGAGCTGACAACAGACACGTTCAGCCTGGAAATGAGGCCTCCCTGCTGCTCTGACAGGTCACCAGGCAAGGAAAGACTCATTTGGGCTGAGCGTGTTCCTGGAGGCTTCATCATACACCCTCATTTACACTGACCATGTAATCTTTAATTCCTGGCCACTCCAGGACAAACCTACAGGGCTGGCAAAGGGCCTTAGCTGTCCTTAGCTAAGGACATCGTTCCAAGCTGGGCAGGGATAGTGAACCATCCTGGATGGATGAAGAGGAGCATAGGCTGGGTGGGAGGCTGGGGATCCCAGCTGTGGGGGAGATGGGGCTCATAGGGCAGGAGGGGGAACAGGGAAGAGCAGTGTGAGGCATGCAGGCTGGGAAGGGGAATTGGGGTAGGGATGGTGTGGGGTGCACAGGTCAAGGGAGGAGGCAGTTTGGGGTGCACAGCTTGGGGGGCAATGGATCAGGGGTGGGGCAGTGTGGGGTGCACAGGGCGTGAGAGACAGAGGCAGTGTGGGGCGTACAGGTTGGCAAAAGGGATTGGGAAGAGGAGGTGTGGGGCACACAGACCAATGATGTAGGGATACAACTATGGGGGACGTGAGGTTGCAGGCACCATCCGCCTCCTGCCCCACGGCCCAGCCTTTCTAGTGGCTGGGGGTCAGGACCTCCTTCTCTCAGCCGTGGGCCTCATGCCCCAAGCCAGGCTGCCTTGTCAGCCCCCCTGCCTGGTGGGGCAGTAGCTGGGCACGAAGGCTGCTCCCCCTCGCACTTGTGGGCCCATTGCCAGGGGACGATCAGAGCACAGGGGTGGGGACACAGGCAGAAGAGCAGGCTCATCATCCTTAGGCCCACGCCAGGCTCTCTGGAGCAGAGCAGCCCCACTGCCCTGAGCTTGCCTGGCCATAAGCTGAGGTCCCACCACTCACTTCATTAATGACCCCCCACCCCCACCCATGGCACCATCCTGCCAGCCCTGCAACCTGCAGACAAGCTGTGCTGGGCCTGGGAGCCGGGACCATCCTGAGCCCCCCAGGAAACACCGTGGCCCAGCCTGGGTAACCTCAGGACCCTGCAGGAGGGAGAGGGGGCTGGGGATGTCGCCTAGCCCCAGGGGTCCAGAGGGTGCAGGGGTGTCACACCGGGGGCTGATCCAATGCAGTCAGCGTCACTGCTGCAGGCCCTGGGCTATTCTTAGCAGCTCTGCCATGGGGCCGGGAGCAGCTGCTGAGCTGTGGACGGCAGAGCCTGGCCCAGCCCCTCCCCACAGCCTGGCCTCAGTCACTGCTGGGCAGCTTAATTGCTTTGCCTTCTGCAGCAGAGCCCTTTAATTGGGCACTAACAGGCTGCGGCTGCCCCACTGTTGCACGTCCTGGAGCAGGCCTGGCCAGGCAGGTGTGGGGCAGGCCCTGAGTGCATCGTGGACCAGCCTGGCATGGCCGGGCACAGCTGGGATCCTCCTACAGCAAGGACAGAGTTGGGCTGCGGTCTGGCCAGGCACAGACGTCCCTCATGCTGTGTGTGGCTGGGTGCAGCCCCTGGCCAGGCAACGGGCTCCCCACGCGTGGGACTGGGGGTGTCTCAGGCAGGGGCAGTGCTGTCAGGCCAGGGGTTGTGTTCATGGCCAGGCAAGGCAGAGTGGGGAGCAGGGGGGACCCTAAGCCCTGCATCCCCAAGTCTCCCACTTGTTCCTCACCCGCCCCCCCACCCCACTGGAGCCTGGCCCTTCCCAAGGGCATTTCTTCTTCACCCCACGCTGTCCGGCATTTTCACTGGTGATCTACCATGAGGAATAAATCCTGCTGAGAGCATCTGCAGCTGGCACCAGCCTGCCGGACACTGAGCACGACACTGGCACACAGCAATTGGGATGGGTTGGAAAGCTGGGTCCAAGCAAACAGAGTGCACCTGGACCCAACCAAGTCAGGCCCCCAGGAAGAGGGAATGGAGCCAGATGCACAGAACAGGACCTGTGTCCGGGGAAGCAGAGACTTGAAAGAGGATGGTGTTACCCTGCCAGCCTAGGGTAGCCTCCTGAAAGTGCCAAGATCAAGGCAGGCTGCAAAATGAGAGCAAATTCTCTCAGTACTGATGGGTGACACTGAAGTCAGACTTCCCAACTAGCAAATGAACAATGCTTCTGATCGCCCCATGGCAGTCAGCAAGAAGCTAAAACAAAAACATACTCAGACCCTTTTACTGCATTTCAGTTTCTGGCCTCATATTACCACTGGGTCCAGTAAAGAGCTATGTTACTCAAAACTCCATGCTCTTTACCAAAATGGCTCTCCTGACCGTAACCAGAGAACCAGATCAGCAAAACAAACCAGGAGTCCTGTGGCACTTTTAAAGACTAGACTAACTTCAGCTACCCCTTTCAAAATTACTGAATCAGTATGTCTGGATCTAACCCAAAATACCATGCTGCCAGCCAATCCTTTATTATACAAGTGTAACCCTTCTGCCAGGGCTGGCTGGCAGGACAAGGGCCGGGTTCTATACCTAGGGGTTTCCCAATAATGTAACACCACCAACCAGCTCGAGCCCCCACCCAGATTTCTGGGAATCCTGCACTGTTTCCTGGGCACCCCAAAGGGGTAAGGCTTCCCCACTCAAATGCACGAGACTGAGTATAGTAAACAGAACTTTTAATAGAAGTAAAACAGAGTGTAAAAGGCCAAATATCAGAAATCAGCGCTGATCTAGCTAGTCAGTACAGAGCAAAGTTCCCAACAACCCACACCGCATAACAGAACATGCAAGACTTAATGGCAAAACCGGCACTGATCTGTGGAATCAGTGCTATCTAGCCTCCCAACCAACCCTAGGGCATGTAGGGAGTGACTTTCACGCCAGCTGTCTGCTGACACTATCTACTGGTCACTCACTCCATCCTCTAAAACTATTTCTTGGCTCCACCCGCTGGCTCTGCCCTCCGTTCACTCGTGCCACCCAGCTGGCCACTCTCACCTTCTGCTGTCCGCTGGCTCTGCCTTCCGGTCACTCACACCGCCCAGCTCACCATTGGCCACTCACCATCCCCTGGCTCTGCACACTGTCCACCGGCTCCACCCTCCAGTCACTTGCACCATCCAGCTCGCTGCTGCCCACTCTCATTGTCCACCATCTCTGCCTGCTGTCCACTGGCTTTGGCTGCTCTCTCCATCTGCTGCTCCTCTTCAGTAATTTCAGTTCAGAGAGGGGAAGCTCCTTCTCTGCTCAGAGAGTCTGCCTTTCTCCTTCACAGCAGCTCTAAAACATCAAGCAGCATGCAAAGACCTACTGTCCTTAACATAACAAAGGGTCTCAAATAAGCCCTAGCCAGAACAATCATTTGACAGGGAGGATGAGACAAGAGTGCCTCCAGCATTTGGCACCAAAAAGAGCTAATGTGAAACCCTCCCCTTTTTCCTCTTGAAATATGCTGTCACCTTTTTTTCAAGCCTCTTTTCAAGTAAGGGTAGTCTTTAACTAATCCAGACAGATTTGAAACAAAGAGAGAGTAGCAATTTACAACAAGACAGTATTTTGTATTTCCCTTCAGTAGAATTACAGATATTGACAGATTTGTGAGTAGATTAATCCCAAATACCATTACCCACTATGCCCTGCACCCAGTATGCAAATACCATGCTAATACAAGACCCATGCAGATTAGCTGCTCCACTTAAGCAGTAGTTCCTAAGCCTGCCTTACACAAGGAAAGAAACAAAGTCTAAGGGCGTATCTACACTTGCAAGTTAGTTTGAATTAAGAAGGCTTAATTCAAACTAACTTAGTGCCTATCTACACTAGGCTGTCATTAGTTTGAACTAAGGAATTCCTTAATCTGAACTAATGAAAGCTTAGTTCAAACTAGTAAGACCTGCTAGTTAGTTTGAATGAAACCCTTTTGTTTGATCATTAGTTCTAACTAAGGATGATGTAAACAAGGATTAACGCTTACTTTGAACTTAATAAATTCAAACTAAGGCAATTAATTTGAATTAACAATGTGGACTAATTCAAACAAATGTTAGTCCACTAATGTTAGTTCGAATTAGTGTTCATTGTTAATTCAAACTAATAAGTTTGAGTTTAGTTCAAACTAAACTCAAACCTATTAGTTCGAATTAACAAAATCAACTAACTTTTTCAAGTGTTGACATGCCTAAGAGAACTATTAAAGGATTAAAACAATTAAACATATGCAAGTAATTTAAAAGCCTGTATATGTCAAGTTTCCAGTAGCATTTGGAACTGGAGGCTTGTCTAGACCCTCTTGTGAGCATCCCATACCTGGGTGGGTCTCAGGCCTTTGTTCACAGCTGCCCTCAGCTGTAGACGAAGAGACCCAGAGGTAGGTGTTGGCTGCAGCTGAATCTGTAGAAGGCAAGTGAAGAGAAGATGATCCTTGTCCAGCCTGTGTGTGGAAATTTACGGCAATAAGATGGAGTCCAGAGTCACATGGGCAAGTGCTGTTGACTCCTCAGGTCTCTCCCTGGGCCTGAGAGTTTCCTTAATGGGCCATAAAGCTGGCTATGGTTGCAGCCACCCTGTCGGGGGTGTGACCTGGAAAGACAGCACAAGTTCAAATACAGATACAACAATCATGTCTATAACCTCCAGTACAGATATGACACTACACATAAACAATAGCATCATTCTTAGCAAATTACCTTTCTATCATTACCTGTCTCATATGGATTATTGCAATTATTGATATACTGTGTTCGATAATATTACAAATGGGTCCCCTGATCCAGACAGCGTCACAGATGATCTAGGACTGCCCTGGATCTGCGCTGTGCCTCTAACTTTGGGGTGATCTTTAGGAGGCGCCCCACATTGTGCCAGCCCCCACAAGGCTCTTGCTCTTCTGATCTACGGAGCTTCACCGCCTCCTCAGACTGGCTCTTGGGTCTGCAGCCCCCTGCTTCCCACCATGAGCTCCCTTCTGTGCACCCCACAAAGCCAGTCCCCGATGGAGACTTGTACAGTACCCAGCTGTGTCTGCACTCCAGACCCGACTGCAGCACAGCTGTGCCACAGCAGCCGTGTTGTAGAAGGTCTCCTGTGGAGCCGCTCCACGCTGGTGGAGCACTACTGCCAATGATGTTTGTGTCAGGTGTGTGTGTGTTTTACACCCAACTGACAAAAATGTGCTAGTGAAGACAGTCTTAGAAAGCAAAGCACCTCCTGAGCCAGCAGCTGTAGGGCTGCACAGCCAGTTCTGGCATGGTTGGGGGACTGGCACAGGGAACCCTTGGTTGGCCCAGGAACAGAAAGTTAAAGCAGAGACCGGTCTGGGCAGTTGGACGCCAGTCGCACTGTAATGAATTCCTGTGTCCAAGCCCCCATCTGTCCCACTGTACGAGCTCCTTTGTCACACTTACTTATCAAATTACTATCTTCTAGGTGTTTACAAATTGGCTGCTTAACTGAGTGCTCTGTTACCTTTCCAGGGGCTGAAGTTAAGCTGACAGGTCTGTAATTCCCTACATTGTCCTTATTCCACTTTCTATGGATAAGCACTGCATTTGCCCTCTTCTAGTCCTCTCAGCTCTCTCCCATCTTCCATGACTGTCCAAAGATAATTGCTAATGACTCAGATTTCTTCTCAGTCAGCTCCTTGTTCCAGGACACATTTCATCAGGCCCTGGTGGCTTGAAGACCTAACTTGTCTAAATAATTTTTAACTTGTTCTTTCCCTCTTTTAGCCTCCAATCTAACTTCATTTTCACTGGTGTTCACAATATTAGATGTCCAATCGCTACTAACCTTTTTGGTGAAAACAATAAAGGACATGTAGTAATTCTGCCATTCCCACATTTTCTGATAGTGTCGTCCTCCCTCCCACACTGAAAAATGGACCTGTCCTGTCCTGCGTCTTTCTCTCAGGACCTCTACCACCAGAAGGAGATAGTATTGAAATCCAATCCTTGAAAGACTCAAATTTTAAAAGCCTCCAGGGCCAGAGGGGTGAAGGAACCAGTTGTACGCCACCACCATCTACAGGAGACTGATGGAAGCAGCAAAGAAACTGAAAGGACTAAAAGCAAAGCACTCACTTGGCCCACATCCAATGGGGATCAGAGGGTGGCCCCCTCCAACAAGCCCTGAAACTAGAGCACAGAGAGTGAAGTCACCAGGTGCTCAAGAGTTGACTGAACCCAAGCCAAGAAGCTGCAGAATTGTAAGTTCAACCCAACCCCCAGACCAGCTGTGTGGCAAGTACCCTCCCCTAGCACCCAGCCCAAGGTTAAACAGGATGAGAAGTGGTGAGATTGTATTTCCGACTTCTCTTCTTTAACATAGCAGTGGCGGGTTATCTTGCTAAGATTTGCTGTCAAGTGAGGCCTCAAGGAACCACAGATTTGATTCAAACTCCTTTACGCAGCCAAAAAAAATTGGTCTAAAAGACTGAAAATAATTGTTTTAAGCAATTGCTTTTAATATTCGAAACGTGTCCCTTTTGGACCAGCCTAGTGACAGAGGTGTACCCCTACTCTTTCACCCTGGGAAGTGAACTCCATGTGTTAGGTCCTGAAGACTGGTGGACTGATGAATTGGAAATTTTGGTGGTTTGGACTGTTCCACAGCATCACTGCAGAGCCTCCATCCTCATCTGTGATAATCGCTTGCAGGACTCCACTGTGCACGTAGTACACACAACTGGCTGAGTGGGGAACTGCTGAGTGCATAGGAATGTGGGGCTGGGTGAATTAATAAATTGCAGGTTGGTTAAGAAGACGCAAGTGTCCTGGCAGGAGAAATACTGCTCACATTTCAAGCTGATCTGAGAAGAATCCAGTGGGAATGGATGCAGATCCGAATAAATAAAGAACAGACCAAGATCTTCTGACCAGTCTGAACGCATTCAAACCAGTGGGGCCGATGCTGTTCCCCCCAGGGTGCTGAAGAAATCCCAGTGTTACTAGCCGTAGTATTTTGAACTCCTGGGTGAC
Source organism: Podocnemis expansa (assembly GCA_007922195.1). NCBI lineage: Eukaryota > Metazoa > Chordata > Testudines > Podocnemididae > Podocnemis > Podocnemis expansa. The sequence continues at coordinate 416,144 of ML682046.1, forward strand.
CAGAGAGATCCTGGAAGACTGGAGAAGGGCTGACGTTGGGCTCATCTTAAAAAGAAGGAGCTGGGGAACTGTGGCCAAGTCAGCCTGACTTTGATACCTGGAAATGATTAGAGCAATGTATCAAACACTCAATTTGCTAATACCCAGAGGCTGAAGGGGGTTGTGGGCAGCCAGTACGGGTTTACCAAGAACAAATGATGCCAAACCAGCTTGGTTTCCCTCTTTGAAGGGTAACTAATTCGGTGGACGGGAGGATGTAGCGCACACAAAAGACCTGGCTTTCATCCAGACTTCTAACCCATTCCCCCAGGACATTCTGGGAGGTAAGAGAGAGAAACATGGACGTGACAGAACTGCCATTGAGTGGACACAGAATTGGTTAACAACTGCAGCGAAGGAGTAACTCTGAATGGAATGACACTGGATTGGAAGGATGTCTCAAGTGGCTTCCATAGGGATCTGTTTGGGGTGAGGTGTTATTTAACACAGAATCATAGGACTGAAAGGGTCCACAAGAGGTCATCTAGTCCCGTTCCCTGCACTCAAGGCAGCATTAAGCATTATCTAGACCAGCGGTGTCCAACAGTTTTTTTCATACTTGCCAAAATTGTGGTGAATGTGTTAACATTTTCACCACGTGACCAACAAAGAAAAATTAACTGTGTTTTTTATAGACTACAGAGGGGTAGAAAAATACACAATAATGTTTTGAGTTATTTATTGGTAGAATTAATGAGATATCTGACATAGTTTTTGATAAAGTAGTGCAGGGTAATCAGGTATAAAATCAGTTAGACTACATCTCAACTCCACCTTCAAATTTTCATCCAATATCTGTGACCTATATTTTGATATCACCATTTTTACTGCAGAAAAAGTTGATTTGCAGAGCTATGTTGAACCAAAATTTGAAAACAGTTTTGGAATAACTGTATTTAGAACCACAAACTCATTTTGATTTAAAATACACGTCCACATTGTAACAATTGAATAATCTTTCAAATGTTGAGTGCTTTGAAGTAAAAATTACATCCGTATTGAAAAGCTGCCTTTTTCAAACTGATACACACACACACACACACACACACTAGAACGGATGTGGAAAGTGAAGGCCAAAGTGGTCCCAGTGGTGGTAGGAGCACTTGGGGCTGTGACTCCTAAGCTGGGAGAGTGACTCCAACAGACCCCAGGAACAACATCAGAGCTCTCTGTCCAGAGGAGTGCAGTGCTAGGAACAGCTAAAATATATTCCTCTCTCACCCCTATGGGTGGTATGTGTCATCCTCAACCTCGGGTCCTCTACCAGAGGCCTGGGAGTTTGAGGGTTCTGCGCAGTATCTTAGCTGTTCCTAGCACTGCACTCTTCTGGACAGAGAGCTCTGATGTTGTTCCTGGGATCTGTTGGAGCCACTCTCCCAGCTTAGGAGTCACAGCCCCGAGTGCTCCTACCACCACCGGGACCACTTTGGCCTTCACTTTCCACATCCGCTCTAGTTCCTCTTTCAGGCCCTGGTACTTCTCCAGCTTCTCATACTCCTTCTTCCTGATGTTGCTGTCACTTGGCACTGCTACATCTATC